>CM040430.1:70841981-71022801 GCA_022702705.1 Papilionanthe hookeriana x Papilionanthe teres
CCAAACCCTAATTGTAATTTCCCAAGAGATACTTAAGTGTCTCATCAAATAGAGTCAACATTCAATAAATCTTTCAAAGGGTGCTTTAAGTGTCACTTCACTCCAAGAGACACATCTCTTCAATAATAACTCCTTCTAACCGATAAAACTCTTCTAAAATGTTTATTTTATCATTCCAAACAAATTCCCCAAGAGACACACTTCACAAAGCCTTAAAAATCATCTAAATCTTACATTTCTTCTAGAAATTATGTTGAAAACCGTCACCAATTGTTTCCTGGAGGCTAGGCGCCACCCTACGCCCAACTCCACCATTTCACTCTGTTTGGCTCCGTTTCAACTCCGTTTTTGCCCCATTTCAGTTGTTTTTTACTCCTAACAGATACACCTACAAGATATACATGAAAACAACCTTTCTTTAAAGTGTAATTTCATTCAAAATTATGTAATAAATGTAAAAGATATTAAGCATGGAAAGACATCAAAATGTTTCAGGTCATAATTTTCTTCCTAGCTCATTTTGGTTCCAAATTACACCATCTTTGCTTCATTTTTATTCCTCTTGCTCCAATAACTCCAAATTCTTCAATTTGATGTACCTACAAGCAAAAAAAACAAGAAAACATACATTTAAAGTGTAATATCATTATAAAATTTAGCATAAAAAGTAGTACTTTACATCAATCATCTCTTTTGTTCCAAGTATGAGAAGGCACATATGGGGTAACTTGTTGATGAGTGGGTAGCACTGTACTTAAATCACCTATAATCAATATATCCGTGTAACTGTGGTAATTCATCTCATACTCACTATGCTATTGAAAATAATTCCCCATATGATCTACTTTCCCCTCTATATCGTGAACTCGATCCGCAGTATAATTTACATTATCTTTTATCTTATTCAAAATCTAAGTTTGTGAATCAGAAAACTAAGCTGAAGAAGCTCGTGATGTAGAAGCATTAGAGATAGATGCAGCATAAGTATATGCAATGGATGCCCTAGAAAATCCTACATTCCGGCCAAAAAGTGAATGCTCAGCATAGATCTTAACATTTGTGCTCATAATAGGCTTAAGCGGTTGAAGTATCTCTTCCCAATTCTCAGATTTAACACCAGCCAGCTCACACAATTAAAACATAATGGAAACAAATCCCACACATGTAGTGGTGGCAGCTGTGACAGACATGCAAATACAATCATGAATAATCTTCTCGTTATTTATCACCTTCCTCTGTTGAATAAAAAAATTTAAAGTGGCCCTTTCTCTAGTTACATCGCTCAGATGGTTTGCAAGAAGCAACTTGGATATATAAAAAAATGTCATGCCTTAGAGGCGGTATTTATCTTTGATGTAGGAAAGATTACTTTTCTCTCATTAGTGATTTTCCATAATCCCCTCCCATCAGTCAAAACCGAAATAATCTCATCCAGTTCTTCGTCAGTAGGATTGTAATTCAAATAAAAACAAAATGTAGTTGGCGGCAGTAGAAAAAATTTGTTTATTACATCAGGAGTAAAGTTTACAAACTACCATCAAACAAGCACAAAGTTTTCTTCTGATTCTGGAAGATTTGCATATAACTTTTGTACGACATAAGTAACAGCTACGACAGTGAAACAACAGAATCTATCCCACAGGTAACTTACTTTTATATCTTCAATAACTCCGCCGGGCTCATCAAATCCACGTTCTTGAATTAGTTTTTGTGACTATAATGCTTGCAAGTAACGACCTTAAGCTTTAGAGCTAACGAACTTGTCAGAATCAAAAGTGGCTTTTGACTTGCTCCTCTTCAGTGCCAAATTTGTATAAAAATCTCTATAACTCCCACTTTTTACTCAAAATCACTAAATTTAACTTCCAAAGTCTTAAGCTACTAAATCCAAGTAATTTTCAAAGTTTTTCTTAAACTTTCGCCATGAATAGTGATTTTTGAATTTCTACAAAATGTACTCAAAATATATAGTGAAAATAAAAAATTTATACTTAGGAGTAGTGCTCTTACCTCAAGAAGATCAAATCTAACAATTTCCACTTTAAACGACTCAAGAATCGCAAAGCTTGGTGATGCCCTAGCGTCCTAAGTCACGAACGCCAAAGGTTGAAGATGACATTGTGAAAAATTTTGTGATTTATTTGGATTTTTGACAGCCTAAAAAATGAATTTCGCGAACCGGCGCCAAACCTCAAAAGTATAGCTCTTAGCCACGAAGCACTGGTGCTTAAGTGCGGGGGATTGGCGCTTAGCTGCAATTCGCTGATATCGATTTTTTTTGTTAAATACACAATTTAACTTACTTAATCAACCCTTAAATTGTTTTTATAACTATAACATCACGTTATAATTTTCTTATCTCCAAATTTACACTTCTATAAAATCAAAAATAATTCAACACAAGTTTTACACAAGCACAAACTTTTACTCAATAAAATAATTACAAATTACAAATACAAATTATAAGTCTTTAATTGAATATCCTTGGATAAGATCTCACTCATTTCTACTCATATTTAAACACTTAAACAAAACACTAAACACAAACTAAAAATACAAACACATATATAACACTTTTCTTACATAAAACAATTAAACACTAACTTTTAACATAATAGATTTAACACGTAACACAAATATAGAACTTAATTCCTATCTCCATTAGGTGGAATATACGCTCCATTAATTTTATCTGAACCATTTGTTTTAAAGATTTGATAGAACAGACAATGGTTGAAAACTCTTGCTGAATCTTCTTCCATCCACTTATTCTTCAAAAATATCGCTTTATTTGCTTCTTCAACATGACTAGTATGACTAAATTGCATTTTCAATTGTCATCCAATATGTGTGAGATGTGCATTAGTTTTATTTACCTTTACTTCGATTGATGCAACATCGGCCTCGATCTTCGCAATCTTTCTGATATTCCTTGAATACTAACGGCCAGAAATCTGTTATATAACTTTTCTGCACTCTCAAAAATGAACATCTTCTTGTTCGCATCCTCCTTATTAATTTCACTCTTCCAAGAAGACATTCCTCTAATTTAAACTCTTCTGTAAGACTCTTAGGATAGAAATTTAGAAGGGGATGTATTCCCCTTAATCTGATCTGGTTTTATAGAGTTTAGATAGCTTAAAATTTTCCTCCCACGTTCACAAACCTTCCATTAATGTACCATGCAACTTCCTCATGATTATGGCTTCTAGAAACATAATTTTCACATTTTTAATAACTCCAGCGCCTAAGCACCAACTTCTGGCACTTAGCCGCTCGTACTTATTATAGCACAGGTCTGCTAAACGTCCGAATACTCATTTTAACTCATCTAAATTATCAATTAAGGTCTCATTAATCTCCACTAACATAAAATAATCAAAATACTACCATATAATTCTTACTTCAAACCAAACAAAGCGCACAAAACAAACTTAAAGCAAAGCACATCTAAGACTATGGGTTGCCTCCCACAAAGCCCTTGGTTTAATGTCGTTAGCCTAACACACACAGTGCTTCTTCTGGGTGACCCAACATCAAATTCTCATCAAGTTTAAGTTAATCAACTGAGAAATAAGTTTTCAGTCTTTGTCCATTTACTTTGAATATTTTCTCATTTTTATGATCTTTAATACCCACAGCTCCATAGAGATAAACTTTTATTACAGTAAATTGTCCCATCCACCTGGACTTAAGTTTTCCAGCAAATAATCTTAATCTGGCATTATATAACAAAACTTGTTGTCCTGGCTCAATATTTTATTTATAATATTACGATCATGGCACATTTTTATCTTCTCTTTATATACCTTGGCACTTTCATATGATTTATTCATTATCTCTTCATGCTCATTTAATTGCAATAATCTTTTCTCTCCAGATTCTTTCAAATTATAATTGAACTTTTTAATAGTCCAATATGCATTATGCTCAAGTTCAACTAGTAAATGACAAACTTTCCCAAAAATTAACATATATGGGGACATTCCTACAGGATTCTTATATGCAGTTCTATAAGCCCACAAAGCAAAATTCAGTTTAATTGACCAATCCTTTTTTCTTATTAATAGATTTTTCTAAAATTTCTTTAATTTCACAATTGTCTAATTTAACCAAACTACTTGTCTGAGGATGATAAGCAGTAATAATTTTATGAATGATATGATATTTCTTGACTAGTTTCTCCATAATTGCATTTCTAAAATGACTTCCTTCATCAGTTGTGATTATCTTGGCATACCAAATCTACAAAATATGTTCTTTCTTAAAACTTTTATAACACTTCAAGCATCACATCATGGTAAAGCAACAGCTTCTATCCATTTGAATACATAATCTATTGCTAACAATATGTGTAAATTTTTGAAAGATGGTATAAATGTTTCCATGAAATTTAATCCCCAAACGTCAAATATTTCAACATCCAACATATAATTGATATACATTTCATTTCTTCTAGAAATATTGCTTACACGCTGACATCGATCACACTTTTTAATATAAGCATTAACATTCTTAAAAATGGTAGGCCAATAAAATCCAGATTGTAGAATTTTATTTGCAGTTTTTTCAACACCAAAATGTGCCCCAAAATCACAATCATGACATTTTTAAATAATTTCATAAGTTTCTTCTAATGGTACACATCTTCAAATAATTAAATCATTTCCATTTTATATAAAAATAGGTCATCCAAAAAATAAGTCGTAGCTTCAAATAAAAACTTCTTCCTCTATTGGTATGTCAAACCATAGAGTAAAATGTCAATAATAATAAAGTTTACAGTGTCGACATTTCATGAAACACGCCACTAATTAATAGTGAACAATTTGTCATCAGAAAAATACTCATTAATTTCTTCATTACAAAAGGGAAATTTTTCTTTTTCAAGCCTGGACAGATGATCAACAATTTGATTATCAACACCTTTCCTATCTACTATCTCAAAGTTAAATTCTTGTAAAAGAAGAATCCATCTTATCATTCTTGGTTTAGCATCCTTATTTTTCATTAAATATTTAATAGCAGAATGGTCAGTATGCACCACACATTTAGTTCTAATTAAATATAATCTGAATTTATCAAAAGCAAATACTATAGTTAATAACTCTTTCTCTTTTGTTGTATAATTAATTTGAGATTTATTAGGAGTTCTATTAGCATAGTAAATTACCTTGAAAATTTTATCATGTTTTTGTCCTAAAACAACTCCAATAGCATAATCACTAGCATCACACATTAATTTAATAGGTTTTTCCCAATTTGGTTAAACAATAACTGGTGCAGTAATTAACTTTTCTTTTAATAATTCAAAAGCTCTTAGGCATTCATTATCAAAATTAAAAATTTCATCTTATTCATATAACTGACATAGAGGCTTAGCAATTTTTGAAAAGTCTTTAATATAATGTCTTTAGAATCCAACATATCCTAAAAACTCATTATCTCCCTTACATTTGTTGGGCAAGGTAAATTAGCATTCACTTAAATTTTTGTAGAGTCTACTTCCTTACCTTTTTTTTATGAAATATGATGTTCTAAAACAATTCCTCCTGCTACCATAAATTGACATTGTTCCAGTGTTTAAAAACTTTGTTTCTTCATAGTGTTTCTTCATAGTGTTTAAAACTTTGGATAAATGTTATAAACATGATTCAAATGAAATTCCATTTACTAAAAATTATCCATAAACACTTTAATTCTTTTTTCAATTAAATCACAAGCAGGGGCATTACATAAACCAAAGGACATTCTTCTAGAAGCAAATGTACCATATGAACTAGTAAATGTTGTTTTCTCTTGATCCTCAAGAGCAATTTGTATTTGGTGATATCAAGTATATACATCCAGAAAACAAAAATATTTATGCCCAGCTAGTCTATCTAACATTTAGTCAAGAAAAGTAAGTGGAAAATGATCTTTCTTGGTGAAAAGATTTAATTTTCTATAACCAATACATATTCGTCATCCTGTACCTTGTCTTATTGGTATTATTTTATTCTTTTCATTAATAGTTACAGTTACTCCTCCTTTCTTAGAAACAAAGTGAATAGGATTAACCCATGCACTATCTGAAATAGGGTATATAATTCCAACATCTAACCTCTTTAAAATTTCATTCTTAACAACATCTTTCATAATATGATTTAGTCTCCTTTGAGGATTAGTCCTGGGTTTGTAGTTTTCTTCCATAAGGATTCTGTGCATACAAATTAAAGGACTGATTCCTTTAATATCAGCAATTATCCATTCAAAGGCTTTCTTATATTTCTTGAAAGTTTCAAGAAAACTCTCTTCTTTTTCAGTAGTTAATTTTAAGGAAATTATAACAGGCAAAGTTGAGGGATCACCTAAAAAGGCATATTTTAAATGTTCAGGAAGTAAATTCAATTCTAGTTCAGAAGATTTTTCAATATATGGACAAAAAGATTCATATTTCTTTGACATATCAAAAACTTCAAAACTTTCTTGAAGAAAATTTAAATCTTCCTCATTAAATTAATCAAAATATTGTGTTTCCTCTTATTGCACATGTTCCAATTTTTCTCTTCCAAATTTTTCTTCATAATTTGCTTTGAAATGGTATTCACTCAAATATCTAATTACATCTATCCTGAAATATTCATCATATTTACCTTTTGCAGGATATTTCATTGATTTTGAATTATTAATGTCATTGTTTAATCATTGATATGCATAGTTAATTCCCATTTATGCATATCTATCATTTCTCTTCCGGTAGCTAGGAAAGGTCTTCCCAAAAATAGGTATCTTCTTATCTTCCTTCATATCAGGCACAATGAAATCAACAAGAATAATAAATTGATCCACTCTTACTAAAATATCTTCTATAACTCCTTTAGGATAGAATATCGAAGGATCTGCTAACTACAGAGTTACAGTAGTCGGGGTTATTTCTCCTAATCCCAGTCTTTCAAATATAGATAATGGCATAAGGTTAATACTTGCACATAAATCACATAAAGCTTTCCCATAAAATCTATCTTTGATTACACATGGAATTGTGAAGCTACCAGGATCTTTAAGCTTCTTAGAATGCTTCTTCTGAATTATTGCACTACATTCTTCACTATGCGCAATTGTCTCGTTATCTTCAAACTTCCATCTTTTGTTTAGAATATCCTTCATACACTTCACATAGCTTCGCATTTATTCTAAGGCTTCAGCAAATTGAATATTTATTGTCTGTTTCTTAAAAATTTCCAAGAACTTTGAAAATTTCTTATCTAATTTTTGTTGTCAAAGTCTCTGAGGAAATGGTGGTGGAGGGTTTTCTAAATCAATCTTTGGTGGAGAAATAGGTCTTTTCAAACCTTTCTAAGCATCCTCTTTTCATTCTTTAATATCTTATTTCTCTACTCAATCTCTTTTTGAACTATACTTTCCATCTCTCTTCCACTTCTTAATTAAATAGCTTTTACTTGTTCTTTATTTTTATCTCTTGGATTTATCTCTATATTACTAGGAAGTGTTCCTTGGGATCTATTACTTAATGAATTGGCTATCCGTCCCAATTGATTCTCAATATTTCTAATTGTAGCTTCTAGACTTTGTAATTGATTTCCCTTTTGTAACACAACTCTTCTATAGATAATTTCTTCTCCTTAAACTATGAAGTATTGTTTAACTATTCCCTTTGTTGTTCCAATTCCTCAATGGGTTTACTTGATTGTTCCCCCATTGTTGACTATTACCACTTTGATTATTGTTATTCCATTAAAAGTTTGGATGGTTCTTCCAACCTAGATTATAATAATTAGAAAATGGGTTATTAGACTTGTTTATGACATTCAAAGTTTCTAATGATGTTTGAGAATCTACCATTTAGCCTAATGAATCTTCTTCAATCTTTGAAATTTGTTGAGAAAACTTCATTCCAAATTGGTCTAATTTCTTTAAAATTGTAGTAACTTGATTTGCTAATATTGCAAAAGCATTAAATTCATGAATATTGGCTACCTTTTAGGATTTAATCTCTCAGAAGGCCATTGAAAATTATTTGTAACCATTTTTTCAATTAAAGCATAAGCGTCATTAAACTGTTTAGACATCAATGAATCACCAACAACAGCATCGATAATAGATCTAAGAGATCCAACTAATCCATTATAAAAAGTTTGAATTATTAACCAATCTGGTATAAAATGATGTGGAGACTTTCTTAAGAGATCTTTAAAACGTTCTCATGTATCATCAATAGATTCCCCTTCAAGCTGGCAAAAAGATGTAATATCATTTCTAATCTTCGCAATATTTGATGGTGGAAAATATTTATCAAGAAATTTTTATGCTAAATCACACCGATTTCTGATAGATTCATGTTCTAATGAATTTAACCACATCTGAAGCTTTATTCCTTAATGAGGAAGGAAAAGGTTTGTCTAATAGTATCATCCAAAACACCATCATATTTAAATATAGCACATAATTTTAAAACATTTGCAAGATGTATATTCGGATCTTTAGTTGTGGTTCTCCCAACTGATTATTATATACCATTTAGATAATAGCAAGTTTAAGTTTAAATTATTTAGCCGCTATAGCAGGATTTTGAATACTACCATTAAATTCATCTACTTTAGGGTTAGCATAATCTCATAAAGGTCTAAATTCTTGATGCATTTCAGCATTTTGATTATTTTGACTTGCATTCCTTGAATATTTTTATCTTTTTTTGTATTTTAAAGTTTTCTAGTTTTTCTTATAGTTATTTCTAATTTAGATTCGTAAGGCACAAGTTTTTCAGAACCTGAACTACGTATACATTATTATAAAACATAATAAAATAAAAATCACACAAGTACAATAACAATTTCCTAAAATAAATTTAAAAAGTTCAAATAAGAGTTTAAAAAAGAAAAAAATTAATTTTTCGTAAAATTTTTTTTCATTCTTTCCCCAGCAACGGAGCCAAAAACTTAATTCTGGGTTATTTATGCTTACGTTTTATATATGAATGGAAACTTCTCTTAATGATACCTTTTTCATTACAACGATGTCAAAATCTTGATTCCAATGTAAATAAAATATTTAAATGATAATCTAAAATAAGATACTACGCAAGTATACGTATCGTTATCAAGTAATGAAGGACTTTCTGATTAACCCTCAAGATATGAACCCACAGGTAAAGTGTTAAATAACGAAAATAGAAAATTAACTTTTTTACTTTTAAGAAAGATCTTACTCAAACTAAAGATAATATTCTAAGAAATAAAAATTGATTCTTTTTGTTAATTTTTATAATTTGAAATAAAAGTAAATAACAACTTTAACTAAACTTTTATAAGATGTAAGCAAATGCAAATAAAATATATTTTTCCTTCGTATGAAGTAATAAGTTATGGAATTTTGTTGTGGAAGTATACTAAATGTGTTGTGCCAAATATTAACAATTATATTCTTTACACTTACTAAAGATGTTATAAAGAAGATACATTAATCTACAATTTTAAAAATCTTGACGACGGGTTAGGCAGGAAAATAGTAGCTCTCACTCTAGAGTTTCCTCGATTACCTCCACCTGGGGGCTAACATTTCGTATCAAAACATAAAACAATAAATCGAATTGGGGGGCTTTTGCCTGCCACTCTCAAGTCCTCTAAGTCTACACCCATCAATGTATATCTCACTCTTTATTTGCACTCAACAATATGAATTACATTCTCATTCATATAATCGCATGTGATTTATTCTAATTATTTACTAAGGTAATACCATACTGGTTCTTACATGTTCTCACAAAAAAATTTTATATCTTAATTGACCAAATCAAGAAATAAATGAAGTGCAAGGTTTTTAATCATCACAACTTCTTCCAACATTGAAATCCTATACTTCACATAACTTACTTCCATATTTTTATTACTTCATCTTATTAAGGGAAAAGATAAAGAAAACTACTCAGAATTCATGGAGAAAATACAATAAAAACTTGGTTTAAAAGAAGAAATTATAGTGAAAACACAAGAAATATTAATTAAAAATCAAATGTAACAACGATGATAAAGATTTATCTGTAAATTCTCCCCACAACACCCTTGAAGTTCAGTTGAAACTTTGCTTTTCCTTACAATGCTCCTTAGATGTTGGCGCCCAACTCTGAGGAATTCAAATCTCTAATCTAATCCTAACACAAATTAAATTTAAGTAGAAGTGGTGAAGTGGAGTGGTAGTTAATGAAATAACGCTCTTATATGACTTACAAACTCTGCAACAACCACACTAAAAAAATCTATTTTAATCTCTTACTGGACTCTCTAAAACCTCTAACCACACACACACACACACTGATCTTCAAGTCTTCTTTTTTAATACTTTTTCAAAATGTGCCTTCATAGTTCTTCAATTTGTGTCCAGATTCAACGTATCTTCGAAAGAATGCATCAATTCAAGAGCATTTTGAATGAAATTTGGCGCCAATAGGAAGTTACCCACGTTCTCACAAAGCGATGCCTCAAAAACCTCTTCAAAATTGCGTAAAAAATTAAATAACTCCTCTTTTATAATTGTCGCGCTTAAGCGCGAGATCCTCGCGCATAGCAGTGGTTCATCTGGTGTGTATGCTCTAACTCTGGGCTCATAGGCGCGGGGCCTTGGCGTCTAAGTACGGGTTCCGGCGCTTAGCCACCACAGATCATTTCTTCATTTTTGCTCTAAATTCTATCCTTTTTCATTTCCCTCATCACATTCATTCATTTAATCATACTTGCAAGAAAATATATAAATATCCTCCATTAAAGTGCAATATCGTAAAAAATAGGTATAAAAATGTGCATAAAAACACTATATCTTTTTGGTATATCAGCACTCTCTATCGTTCAATCAATATAGCCGCAAAACGGACACATCCATTCATGTGCCCAGTCTTCCTAACACTAGAATCGTTCACTTTTTAGCCCTAAGATCTCGTTCGATACTCAACCAAATTAAGTTAAGTTTGTTCCTACACCTCATGTAAGTGAGATGAACTTATCTATATGGTTAAATACGTATGGTTTTGCTTGTTTTATTTTCCTGCAACGTGCTTTACTTCGTTTGGCCCTTTTTACCATATGGATCGTCTTGGAATCATGCATATTATTTAGGCTATTTAGGAACTAAAATTATAAAATTTCTACGAAAATCCTAATAAAAGAATAAGGCTAATTAAAATTTAAGATTAAAATATTTCATGACATTTAAACATGAATTTTATGTTTTAACATTGCCTTCAGGTTGGTTTTAAAATGATTTGTATGCATGACTATATCCCTCATCATATTAATAGGGCCTCAATATTAGGATTGATTAGTACACTGCATCATTCAGCAAGTCCCAAGGAGAGTGCTTATTCCACCTGACTGGCTCAACATAGATTTTTACTTCAGTAGTTGTCTAGCACACTTTAGCTGTTAGAGTTTTCCCTGATCTAGAAGGGGAGTAAGTCCTTTGTGAGAGCATTTCGACCTCTTAGTCATACCTCTCTTCTCTTTCCACTCGAACGGGTTCCTCATCATTTTAATAGGTATAAATCCCTCATCTACTATTCCTACCTACATTAGTTCATAGGATTTATAGTTTCATTCCCTTGATTCCAAGGCTACAAATGTCCCATTGGATAACGCAATTCAAGAATTGTTGACAAGGGGTTCTCCGTTTGTGTTGGGTCGACTACCTTCACAAATATGTAAACTTAGGGTCGTAATAGCTTGAGATGATGGATTTGTGATATCCTGAACTCGCTATCTCTATCTGATTAAAATTACTCTATCTCGCTTTTACTACCCAATTTGTGTCCTCTCGCTCCTTTTGATGTTTCAATAATGTCGTCTCATAGGCACTGACTGAGGATAGGTCACCACCCATTTAGAATACAATGATTCACCCTCTACTCTAACGACTTTGTTAAGCCTTGGAAACATAGTGTGGACCCTATGAGTCTACTTAGCTGTTTCAAAGGCCTCGATTGTTCATGACTCCCTACCCATTTGAGATGTGAGAGACTCATTCTCTGCTATGTGACTTAGCTAGAGCTTTGAAAGCAATGAAAACTTTTTTTTTTTAAGAAAGCCATCCTTTGTAACACCCTTTACGAGACGTCATTTAAATGTAAGAAGGATTCCTTTAATTGAGAGTATTCTTCGACATCCCCTATGATGTAATTAACAAAAAAGATACGTTCCTTTGGGAGTTGCTCTTGATCCCAGAACAAACAAATATGCTTAACTCTCTAGTTATGGGTTACATTTGTAAAGTCTTCTTCGAGGTTATGTTCCGAAGCATTCTCGATATGATCTCATTTTTTATGTATACTTTTGGGCTATCATGCGAAATATACTTCGTGATAGTTCTCTACGTGTTTTCTCTTGTTTGTCTTCTTTCGTTTTATGTCATTATTTTATGATTCTTCTCTCCTACAGATCATATATATGATTTGAATTAGAGATTTATTCGGAATATGAAATTGTACAATAATAGACAGGTTGGTGACTCCAAAAAGATAAAAATAAAAAGTACAAAAACAAGATTGGAATGAGTTCTTATGGAGCTTTTAAATGTTTGATAGCTTGTCAGAAAACCATTGATATTGCTTATAATAAAATCTTTTTAATCTAGCAAACCTTCGGCCACCAAACTGTTAACAACCAATGATTTTACGTTGGACAAGTGTTGCTTCATTGTGTGACTTTTCATTAAAAGATTATGGAGCTCATTATTTAGTTTGATGAGTCTTGGTTTATTTTGTGTGTTGCAAATGTTTAGTAATTGGACTCGAGATTTCGTAAGTAGTAGTTGAATGGATGATGTAAGGTGAAATAGTTGGCGAGATAATGGCATAAAGGGTGGTGGCTAAATTTTGATGAACCAAGATCCACGACATATGTTGATAGCTGCAGTAGGAGATTTACGTGAAGCAGCACTGAATTTAGGAGCAGAAGATGTTCTACCATCAGAAATCCACAAAAACCATTGGTAGTGAAAAGCTTTGGTACTTGAGCTCGTAAAACGGATAATTATCTGCCACAAATTGGATTTGATGAGGTTCCTGAAGTTACTTATCAAGAACTTAAGGGAGAGAGGAATATTAGTGATTGGGGATAAGTCCATTGAGGAAGATCCAAGGATTTCCGAAAAGAGAAGCTGGCCATGATAAGCCGAAAAACAAGACAAAACCCTGTACTACATATAAGAGAGAAGAAACATTAGCCAAGAAAGGGTAAAGAGATAGGAGAAAAGGCATAATTTGGCCTGAAAAAGATGCAGGAGCAGCAAGATTGGCAGGCAAAAGGAGGAAGAAGAACACACTCATATCACTTATCTCGACAAGAAGAAGCCAAAGTCCGAATGATCTTGGACTCAGCTCTGATTCCATGAAGTCTAGGACAAGAAAAAATCTGGAAATGAGAAATTTATTACAGCGAATGATGGGAAATTAATTACTGCGTGGAAGGAAAAAATACTTACTTCCATGAATTTACACTAATCACCTATTTATAAACCAATACACAATCCACCCACACATCTATCATATTACATTTTTGATATTGGGATTACAGAATCAGCAACACCACCACTATGCTAACTTGGACATAATACCTGATTATTACAGCAATGCACCAAGTGGACTTGTTAGCCATTTTTGACAGTAGGTTCGTCCGTTGAACTCAAGTCATGAGTTGGCAAACCTTTCTTAAAGAAGGCTACACTGTCGAGCTCATTAACGCATCATAGTGAACTCACCGAACTTGCTAAGCCCATAAGCTACTTGACAACAATCACGTAAGAAAGGGGTGACTTCTTGTCAATCAAATAATCGAATACTAGTCTTAGCTCTCAATCTACACACCTCTTGAATTTTACGCCGACTAATTTTGCTTTATCACTTTTGTACGTCATCATCAATTTTTTCTTATAGCGCTCAAATTTTGATTACCGTTTACAATTAGGGGGTCATTACAAGGAGCCGGGGTCATGCAATGACAGCATGCATTTGAGATTCATCAAAGCTTCCTCATTTAAATTTTTATATGTTGTATTCTTACCCTACCTCTCTCATTTAAAATATTTGTTAATATTTTTTAATCAAAAGAACCTTAAAATTTATAAAATTTATCTCTTTATAGAATATATTTTACTAAAACCAAACAAAAGCGCACATGTAAGGCGGTATCATATTTACAACAAGCAAGCATACATCCAACTTAGTAACATTAAACAACGGTACATAAATACTTATATTATAGAAGACTAGCAAAAATCCGTATACGGAATTCTTGGTCTTCTCTAGATTTAGTAGAAGTTTAGTGAAAGTTGTATACAACGTTGCCTTCTTCCTTTGCCCTTTAGCTCTAGCATTCGAACAGCTGATAATTTTTATTCAAACCCATGTGTATTTAGTCTATGGATCAGTTTACCAGAAACATTCTTTCGGCTCCAGCTACGTCAGTTGTAGTTTTTGTACCTAAAATTGAAAAGTAGTTTACGAGTATAAACATCACAATTAAAACTTGTTAATGTCACTTTAAAGTTTGTGCCATTAATTTACTGAGTTTGAAAGCTTGCAACAAAAAAAGCGTTATTGTGTAGGCATATATCTTTTTGTATCATCACAGTTAAGCTACATGTTATAGAATCGTTTAGAGGCAAACGTGTAATGAGTCATGACAATATTTTTGAAACCTTTAGCATGTTCACTGAACGAGAGAGAATAATTTTTTTTCTATAAATATCCCCATGGAGAGGAAATCTATTGCGATGAAATAAAGGAAAATATCAATGGCATCTCTCTAAATATTAATCTAATAAGAATAATTCTTCTTCTATGAATTTACTCCAAAAATGTAAACAATAATAAAAAAAAATACCTGACGTAAATTTTTCCTCATTTCATAGCTGACATCCAATATTGTCAGAACCTTTGAGAGCACTCATCGTGGAGTTAAAACTTATGATAAAATGTAAAGTTTTGCTTCCAAGCTTTTAAACTAAGCTTATAATGTCTGATAATTACGCTTAAAAAAAGTTGAATAGTGGCTATCATGCTCATTTGAGAAACAACCAATGAACTATACCTATACTTTCAGGTTGCTTACCATTTAAATTAGTTTTAGCATATCATCATACATTACAAATATTTAAAATATACAAAAATTAAGAAATTTAAAATTTTTGAAGCGTAAAAATAGAAGAAAATTAACTCGGAAAGCCACTTAAGAAACTAAAAAGAGGAGGGATTTTTACTCCTTTAATTCGCATCGAAAAGGATTTCTTATATTAATTTTAACGATTTACTCGATATAAATTATCCATAAAGTTTGTCCTCAAAATTTTCACTCGTCATCTTTAGGGAATTTTTCTTTCCACGAATTGTGGACCTTGCATTATTGGGCTTCTGTTTGAAAGAGATATATTATTATATATTTTGACTATAGAAGCCAAGCTTCGCTATATATGTATATATATATTTATATTTATCCATACAAATATAGAAGCACACACTTATAAAATTATAAAGAAGATTTTCACACAAATTGGCTATTACTCAAGAATATTTTAAAAAGAATCAAATATAAATTTTGGATGAATTAAACAGGGGATGGAGCATAGAGAAATTTAATATTTACACTACAGCGAAAACCATTGCTTGTGAACATGTTCGACCTCCAGTTGTATGGGCAATGCTACCTCTTACCTCTGTTGCTGGTTGCCAGCCGAGGAAGAATAATTAGGAATCGGAACATCGCCGGACTCGATCTTCTGAACGTCTTCGAGGAGGCGTTCGTAGTGGCGCCTGGCGTCCTCAGGCGACTTACCTCCGCCAACGAAGCGAGCAACTTTCTGCCAGCGATTGGGCGTTTCCTCGTCGTACATAGCCAGTGCACGCTCAAAGAGCTTGTTTTGTTCCTTGGACCAGCCCGAGGACGTGGAAGACGATGCCATTAGTGGTAGAAGAATGGTTGGATGTGTGGGACGAGGGATGAGGAGTTTAGGGGACCCTTGGTATGGTTTCTATGGCTATGGGCAGCGGGCGGTATTTAAAAAGAATTCCTGATCGAATCGAATGTAATATGAGGTATACATCAATTTATTTGGTTCTATGAAGTATAAATTTTGAATTTGAATTCACATATTGATATATATATATATATATATATATATATGTATGAATCCGAAAATATTTCATAAGCACCCCAAAGGAATAGAACATGGTAGAATGAGAGACTGAAAAAGAGAGAAAATTTAATAGCTTGAATAATTAATTTGTTCTTTAATGTAAAAATGACCCCCAATTTCTAGGCTAGGCGGTATGACGGGTACAATTACCTACCCACCCTTATTTAAAATGAGGCCCTCATAGAGCATTTTTATCATAAATCAGTGTTTGAATAGAACACTTAATAAAAAAAGGGGTCTCTCGTTTAGCTGTTTCATTCCTCAATTATCTGATGCCGGATCTTCGATTAGTCTATCTAAGGGCCTATGGACGGCCGGGTAATACACCTTTGATCAACTGAAATTTGGGCTTTTTGTCAGTCGAATTGGGGGTCTATGGTCGTCCATAATGCGATCCTTAGTCGCCTTGGGTGTGGCTCTTCGATCGATATAGCTTGGGACCATCGGTTGGTCAAGCCATCATCATTTAGTCGGCCAAGCTATGGTCCCTCGGTCGGCCATGCTAACGTCGTTAAGTAGGCTCAGCTAGGGACCATCGGTCAGCTGACTCTCAAGATCCAATTAGACGTTCCCCATCCCATTGGGCGACCCCTACTATCAAGTTGAGGCTAAACTGTTGGGTAAAGGCCACTTTACCGTAATGCAACAAGTAGCTAAATCCCTTTAATAGAAAAGCTGTCAGAGAGATGTGTGTGTCTTGTTAGGAGCTAGTATCTATGGATGGCCTTTGAGGTTCTCCAAAATTATTAGTTGTGTCATTTCAAGGGGCTTGATGATTCTTTTCTCTTAGATGACTTTCTCTGGACATTAGCTAGAGTGTTTTTTCTTTAACAAGTTTTGTATACTTTCTAGGAGTAGCCATGCTTATTCAAATGATTTCATAAATTTAGGCTGATGTGCTTCATGGATTTTTGTAGATCATGTGTGGCCAAAATGTCATTTATGATTATACGATTCCATGAGAATCGTGCTTACACATTATGCGTGTGTGAATATATATATATATATATATATATATATATATATATATATATATATATATATATATATATATATATATATATATATATATATATATATATATACATACATACATACATACATATTAAATGATGTTGGAGGCGGGTGGGGCTCTGCTAGGGTTCCCAGGATGAGACTGGTGGCGGCTGCTTCTCTGGTGGCTGTTCTGGTGGGTGGTGATCCTCTCCTGGGAGGTAAGTGGTGGTGGGAGAGCTTGTTGGACTTCTTCCTGGGTGTTTGGGTCTTCCCGGGTGAACTGCTTTCAAATTTTCACTGTTACATTGGTCTTGGGCCTGCTTGTGTGGAGCTGTGCTTGCTGGCTCTTGGGTTTCTGTTTGCTTCTACAGCAGTGTTTTCCTGTTCTCTACTTTCCCTTTAGCTGGTGAAGTTGGTTTTGACTCCTGGTGACATTTTTTCTGTCTCCCTTCCTTGGCTCCTGAGCCTACTTTTTCTTCTGTCATGGCTTGCCCTATTGATTTGAATACCAACATTGAGTGGGCTAAGGCCACTTATGCTGGGGTTATTGGGAAGGGCCCTGATCCACTTTAAAAAGTACCTATTTTTAGTGTGCATTTCATGCCCACTTTATGCACATTTTTAAGATATTACACTATAAAGGAAGAAATTTTGCATATTTTTATCTTCAAGTATAAAAATATGATTTTACAGAAAATGAAGCAAAAACTATGCAATTTTGAGCCAAAATGAGCAAAAAAAAAATGAAAATTCTGACTTGATACATATCGATATGTCTTTCTATGCTTAATATCTTTTATATTTCTCACATATTTTTGGATAAAATTATACTTTTGAGAAAGGTTGTTTTTATGTTTATCTTGTAGGTAAAGATGTTAAGAATGCAACACAACTGAGATGGGGCGAAACGGAGCCAAACGGAGCAAAACAGTGGAGCTGAACACAGGGTGGCGCCTAGGCGCCAAAACTCGGCGCCCAAACGCCAGTAACTGCGAGAAAACGATGCCTAGGCACCAGAATCAAGGCCTATGAGCCAGAATCATCCAGAAACAGTTATTGGACGGATTTTTGACGACTTTGGGAGTTATTTTGACGGCGTTAAGTAGTTTCTAGACCTTCTAGAAGGCTGGAAGTTATTCCTAATATATAGTACATGTGATATAATGTATCTGGACAAATTGGAACGGTTTTAATCACGAAGGGGTGCGACCCAAAGTGAAGGGGTGCAAAGACTTGGTCACATGAGTCTGGCGCCTAGGCGCCAGATCCCGGCGCCTAGGCGCCAGAGTCGGTTTCTAGAAGATTCAATGAATGTGGACTACTTTTGAAGAGGTGTCTTAAGCAACCCTTGGCCATTATCAGAACTCTAATAATAGGAGATATTTCTACAGGAAAGAGTGCCTCTCTTGCCTCTCTTTCTCTCTTGTGTCTCTTCTTTTTTTGCCTCTCTCTCTCTCTTGTCTCTCTCTCTCTCCCCCTCTCTTTCTTTCCCCTTAGTCATTTTAGTCATTTTAGATTCATGAAGATGTAGATTTCTACAACTTATGGAGAGATTGGTGAGGGATTTTGAGATATTTATGTAAGGGATGTACGAGCGGTGCATGGATCGGTGGGAGACTTTGGTGGAGAGATCTTCTTCTTTCCTTCAGAAGGAAAAAACTAAGTATTGTGTTCTTCATTCTCTTGTAATTGTTGCAAACACTTTGTAGTAGATTTTATTTATTTTAAACCAAGTTTTCTGTCGTAATTTATCCATGCTTCGTAAGTGATTTTCTTTACTCATTCTTTTAATATGAAGTAGTGGCATGTGTAGGAAAATTATTTTTTATGATAGAATTATCTATTAGATGCTTCTAGGTGACAGATAGTTACATAAATATAATAGAATACCAATGAAATAAGTTCCTTGTTGGCACTTAATTTATTACACAATTCTATCAAGTCTTTTACTTATTATGTCATTATTTTTATTTACTTTTGTTTTGTAATGAAATAGATGTATGTTTAGGAATTAAGATTTGCTTAGATATTCTCTTATTAAATTATGGTGATGATATTCATACCGGATCTTCATTTACTTTACAAATTGATCACTTGTATTGTTAAAATCTGTTGAAGAATTTTGAGACATAGAAGGATATAAATTCTTAACTAGTAGATATCACATGAATCCTTGGGTAGTCGAAGGCCTTGTGCAAGTTATTCAATGTTAAGTGCAAATAAATAGGAAGATATTATTTATTGGGCATAGAATTCATTAGTTTTTAGAGTGACAGACTAAATTCTAATAATTTGGTCTATAGAAAGGGAACGGGTCACTGGAAGGGCCGACCATAACCACCCTTGGACATCTAGTAGTGTGATCCTAGATTAACCCATTATACTAATAAAACATCCTGAACCGATCTATAGATTAGCCAATGTTCTTTACACCTGGACCAAAGGGTAAAGAATATGATTGCTTCTATTTGGCACTACGACATAAAATTCTAAGCATTTCTTTCCTACACATTATCTATGTAATTGCAAGAGAAAGGTGGTCTTTAACATCTCAAAATTCTCCAAAGCAATTTATCCATAAGTTATCTTTTTATTTAAAAATTTTATTTAGGATTAGTTATTAGAAAAACCTTTTTAATCAAAATTCCAAATTTAGGCCAAATAGAAATAGACTGGAATTAGCCTAAAGGATTGCTTACCTCGCTTCTCTGTGGGATCGATACTGGGGTTATAAAAGAAAACCCTATATTACTTAAAACGATACGTATACTTGCGTAGTACCCCTAGTGTGTAAAATATTTTCTAAAATTTTACAAAATTTTAATTTTATACACTAGCCGCTATTTATAAATTAGGTCAAGTTTTTCGACATCTTTTGGAAGCAAAAATTACTGCATTATTGCGGGTCGAGTCAAGTTTTTGGCGCCGTTGTCGGGGAAGCTTAGGTAAGAACTTTAGGACAATTTTAGTTGAAGTAGTTAATCTTAGACTTGGAAAACTGTAGTGTCATAAGAACTATTTTTGTGTGAAAAGTGTTTTGTTATATGAAAAAGTGTTGTGAAAAAAAAAATTGTTTAAGTTAAAAATAAGGTGTTCGTGAAAATGTTTTGTTGTGTTGAATATATTTCATCTATTATTTGTTTAATTGTTAATTTATTGTTTGTTGTGTTATGTATGCGAAACAAAGAATCTGAAGGACTTATGCCTTATGATCCCGTGTTTGAAAAAAATAAAAAAATAAAAATACAGAAAGGACTTGAAAAACTAGAAATGGAAATGGAAAACTTTGAAGATAATAACTTGGAAAATCATCATACTTCATTGAGGGATTACGTAAATCCTACGATTGATGAAATTCACTCAAGTATACACAACCCTGTCATAGAAGCTGACTCGTTTGAAATAAATCATGAGATTATCCAACTGGTGCAAAACAATCAGTTTGGGGGAACTCCTTTGGAGGATCCCTATTTACACTTATCTAGTTTTCTAGAACTTTGTGCTACATTTCGTTATAACGATATGTCAGATGATTCTGTTAGGCTAAGGCTTTTTCCTTTCTCACTAAGGGATAAAGCTAAAATATGGTTATACTCATTAGCACCTGGCTCTATTAAAAATTGGGAGGAGTTAACTCAGAAATTCCTAGCTACGTATTTTCCCCCTTCAAGGACTACTAAACTTAGAAACGATATTATCTCATTTTGTCAATATGAAGGAGAAACAATATACAAAGCCTGGGAAGATTTAAGGAACACCTAAGAAAGTGTCCACATCATGCTCTGCCCGATTGGTTAATCATTCAAACTTTTTATAATGAGTTAGTAGGATCCCTTAGGTCTATAATTGATGCTACTGCAGCTGGTTCATTAATGTCAAAATCATTTGATGAAGCGTATGCATTAATTGAAAAAATGACTACAAATGAATTTCAATGGCCCTCTGCAAGGGTAAATCATAAAAATGTTGCTAGTGTTCATGATACAGATGTGATTACAATTCTTGCATCTCAGGTTGACGCAATATTAAAGAAGTTGGACCAATTTGGAATGAACCAGCTTCAATTTACTTATGTAAGTGAGGAAATTTCATTAGGGCATATAATTGATTCTAACTTATCATATGACGCTTTAAATACCATAAACAACCCATATTCTAACTTTTACAACCCGTTGTCGGCATATTTTTAGGTTGAATGTTGTATTTTAAAAAAAGGGGTCGCCTATAGAAATTATCGGCGAATTCTTAAATTTTAAATTTAATTTAAATATACATATAATTTAGAAAGTAGTATTTGATTTTGAAAATAATTTTAAATTTGAAAGTTTTAAGATATGAAATCAAACCGATCTCACATCCCAAATAGTTTATATAAACGAGCACCGCATCACAAATCGTGTATCTATCCCGAAGAATAGACACACTGCTTGATGATGGGGCTCAATTAAATAAACTAGAAGATTTGTGACATCCGTTTGGTCTGCGAACCAATTTTATAAGCCGACAAGTTCTCTCGCTTAATACAAAGAAATTAAGCAGGGTTTATATTACCTGGGTTCTTAAAGTTCCCTATTAGGGCAAGCCCCTATAGTTAATTACATCTTAAATGACAGGAATCATTTAAGAAAACTCTTGCTAATGATCAGTGATTTTGCTCTCAAGAATTTCAAAGTTTAGGGTTTTCAAAGGATTAAATTTTGAAATTTCAAAAGGGGGTGGATCAAATTTGGAACAGTTATTTTCAGGAGTCAAAAGAAAGAGAAGTAGGAGAAGCTGAGGATCCAAGAAGAAATCTTGGCAACTTCCTAAACTATCCTATTGTTTGGCTTCAATTTGGGAGTTTATTTAATGTTTCGATCCTGCCAATTTTAATTAATTAGGACTTATATTTGCATGACATGATCATACAAATAACATTGAAGATGTGAGGGTTTATGTCGTACCGAACAACTACCTCGGAATCCTAAGACCGGTTAGGGCTTAATTTACTTGACATGATCATGCAAATGCCTAACAAAAGGGTTGAGGATTTATGTTGCACTAAACAAACTACCTCGAAATCCTATGGCTTTGCTGTTTAATTTTAAGAAATGTTTAGCTGATGTAGAGTTGTTTTGCTGATGAAGATGGCCGTGCTGACCACCATGCTCCAAGATCCTTGTTGTTTCAGAGGTTTAGTTTTAGAAGTCATAAATCAGGAGATGAGAGAAGTGTTTTGGTTTAGAGAAAATCTTAAAATCCAAGTGTTTTTAATATTTTAATTAAAACAAATCTTAAAGTTGTTTAAACGAACCGATTAAGATCCCACTGGTTCCATCATCCCAAGCACCGTTATTTTCATCGAATTCACTTAGTCCGATGAATTTGCTAAACTCAATCGAATGAGTTCCACACTTTCATTTAGACCGTGGGAAACCCCGTTAGCAACACGTGGGTTACATCATCCGAGATATTCCCGATCATTCAACGAGACGTTTTAATTTAGTTGTAATTGTAGTTTTGTTGTTCTTTTTGTGATTAAATTTTGAGTTGTTTTATATTTTGAAATGTTGTGGCGGTGATTTTTATCTTGTAATGACTTTTAATTTAGTTTTGGTTTCAGTTCAGGGACTATCCTAAAGGTTTTGGTTTTCATGCAACAGTTGTTTATCATGCAAGAAAAGTAAAGTACAGTGCATGTAAGTAAATTGCAATAAAATAAAAGCGTACCTGGAGGGTCTTCCCGTCATCCCAAGCTGCACTTAAAACACATGTTAAGACATTTAAATGTTTCAACAAGTACCTAGGTAAAGCTAAGGGAAAGGTTTTGGTTGTCTACCAAAGTCTTAATCCTATAGTTAGTCATCTCCTATGACGTCTAGGTTCTTGTGTTTTGGTTTAAGGGTGATTTTCTTCACCCAAGAACAATTAAGTTCATTGTTCTTATAAACATCCCATCATATTGAGGAAGTGCTTAAGACGAGTCTTAAACATCTTTTCAATACCTCTAGGATTGTTTTAAGTCCAAGAGAATTTAATTATACAAGTGAATTAATCATCCAGTGCGTTTAAGTTTTGTTCTTTTGCTTCGATGAACTAGGACATTTGAATATCCTATAAGTGAAGTAACACTTCATTTGATATTTCATTTAGGAGTTATAATAATAAGAGCTTTAAAAGGGCAAACCAACTTATTAAGTATTTTAATCATTTAAACTTAATCATTCAGTTTTAATTTTGACTTAATTATAAAAAATTAGTTTAAGTTTGGAATAGTGTTCAAGTTATTTTAAATTTAATTCTTAATGATTTCATTTAGGTTTATTGTTAAATGATTTTAATTTAATTTAATTCAATTTAATTTTAATTCAATTTATTTTAATTTTAATTTAATTTAATTTAATTTTAATTTAATTTAATTTAATTTTAATTTAATTTTGATTTTAATTTAATTTAATTTGATTTAATTTAATTTAATTTAATTTAATTTTAATTTAATTTAATTTAATTTAATTTAATTTAATTTTAATTTAATTTTGATTTTAATTTAATTTAATTTGATTTAATTTAATTTAATTTGATTTAATTTAATTTTAGTTTTAATTTAATTTAATTTAATTTTAGTTTAATTTTAATTTGGATTATTATTTTAATTTTTCTTAGTAAGAATTAAGTATTATTGAAGTGGTTTATTTAGGGCTTTTTAAATTAAAGAATAAATATCCTCTTAATAATATCCCTACTTTAATAATTCCAATTTCTATTGTTCTTCCAAAATTTCAATTAATTAATTAATTAAAGTTTTATTTTAATTATATTTGAAATGATTAATAGGTTTCTACCCTCAATCATTTAAGTTTCAATCATCCAAAATCAGTTTAAAGTCAAATATTTTACCCTCCCCTTTTTGATTAATCCTAAAATTTTAATTAAGGGTTGAAATTTTTAATTACCCTTTTGCCCTTCAAGCTTAATAATTCTATAACTCACTAAATTAAGCTCAAATGAACTTGAAATTTTTATGTAACCTCACTCACATGTCAATTAAGATATTAGAGGAGAAAATGTGATTTTTCTGTATTTAATTTATTTATGTAATTATTTATAATGGAAAATAGGAGTTTTCAAGGAAAATTTAATAACATGACAAAGGAAATGTTTCTATCCTTAACAAAATTATCGGATGTTCCTAATGACCAGAGGACCATTTGGACCAATTTTGATGATTTTTTGAATTATATTTTATTTATTAGAATTATTTTGAGTTTTGGAGTATTAATTGATTTTAAAATAAAATTAAAGTTGAAAAATGGATTTTATATTTTTCTTAAATCTCTCTGACCTCAAGGAGTCCAGAGAAACAAATTTTATATTTTTTGATTTTTCTTTGATTTATTAGAATTATTTAAGTGAAAAGGTTGGAAAATACATTTTTTTAATATTAAAAATTACATTAAGCCTTTAAAATTCAATATCTTATCCTAGGGACTTAAAAAAAATATTTAGTTTGTTCCTCAGTGATTAGAATTCAAAATGTGACATTTTGGTGATTTTTAATATTTTTATGATTTTTATTATTTTTTAATTATTAAAAATATTAAAATAATGATAAAAATCAACTTTTTTAGAAAATTACAATTTTAATTTTCCTAAGTTCTTCTGATATCAGAGAAGCTCCAAAACTATTTTTTGTGAATTTTTGGAAAGTATTTTGTGAGTTATGAATTTTCAAAGTTTAATTTTATCATGTGACTTAATTAATCCATTTAGTGGGGTTAAACATTTCCAATTGATTTCAAATTTTTATTGTGATGTTCCTCTAATCCCAAAGATCAGTGGAGAATTGTTTTCAACTCATTTAATGTGTGGGTATCCTTAATTAATTAAAGTTCAATTTTGGGTATTTAGATCAATTAGGGTTATTCCAAGTGAATTAACTCAAAACTTATTTTTCTTAGGTTCCTCTGGTCATAAGAAATATCACCAAATTTTCCTAGAATTTATTTCTCAACATGCTAATTATTGGAATTAAAATACTCAAAACAGTAACATGAACTTGGAAAATCAATAACTTCTCATAGGGATGGCCTCTGACCTTGGAAAATTCAGGGAATGTTCCCTAGGTCAGAGGCTTCAAAAGTCCTATGGTCTCATGTCATGGTGAATTGCTTATGCAAATGGAGAATTAAAACAATGCAGAGAGTAATAAATCATTAAAAATAAAATACTCAATGAAATTACTTGATTTCTTTTCCACATTATTCTCCTCTGTTCACTGAGCAAGTGGGTATTTTTATTTTATTTTTATGATTTTTCTACACAAAGTTATGCATTTTTGAAGTTCTGGGTATTTAATAAATAAGAAAATTCCCTATTTATCTACTTATCCATGCGGCGCCACCCAATCCTCGGCAGCTCCGAAAGCCTACGCGGCGCATTCCTATTCGACGCCGCCGTCCGACTCACCTCTCCAGGGGCCCGCGGTTCATGTACCATTGAGCTGTCTGGCTCGATCTCGACCGTCCGCTCGATACACACTCGATTCGACGGCTCCTGGTCATCGTCTACGACTGGTGTGCACCCGTGACCGTCCACACTAAAACCCTAAGAACTCACTCGATTCTCAATGGATTTTTGTGTTCTTATGCTCTATGGATTCGTCTTGAAGAAACGAACACATCCATATGGTAAACATGCATTGAAATCGATTCATATCAAATGGAGAATCTCCAAGAGCTCGGGAGGAAGAGAGAGTTCATACCTTTGCTCAGAGAAGTGAAGCTTCAATCTGAGAGTTGTGTCACGTTCGATTGGGTCCAAGCAAGCTCCAGATGAAGTCCCTTGGCCTGGTGAATTGCCTAGGTACAAAAGTGACCACAGCCGATCAGAAATCTTGGAGGCTGGAAGCAATGGCTGGTCTGGTGAGGGGGCTTTTGCTGGGAAACTTCTCCTCTTGGTTTGGTGAAGATGTAGAGTCAATCAATTTGAGGATTGACTCACTGTGGTGAAGTGTCCTGGTTTTGGGCTTAAATTTCAACTCTGAAATTGAGCTCACAGAGAGGAAATGGCAGGGGGATCTCAGTGGGGATCAAGCTCTCCAGGTGTGGGGGAGAGTATGGAATGATTTTGGCAGAGTTTCTGTATGGTTTCTTTCAGTCTCTCGTTTGGCCGAGAGGGGGTGGTGTTTAAATAGGAATGGTCTGAGGGCCTCCTGGGGGAGTTGGGGGTTGGGATCCGTCTGCTCCGGTGAGGAGAAGAACAACCATGGTGGCCATTGGGCATGGGGCAACTCGGCAAGGGAGAATTTCAATGTGGGCTCACATGGGAGCTCTCGGGTGTGGTGGTTTCTCGGCGGCCCGTGTGGTGGCCGGCAGGCATGGGTCACCCTCAGGGTCAGAAGGTTCAGGGCTTGATGTTTGTGAGTTCAATTGGCTGTTGCCATGTGTAAAGTGGTTAGATCAAAATGGAATAGGGGAATGGCTTCTTTGGCTTGGTTTGTGTCAACCCATGTGTTTAGCCTGGCTTCACCTCTCCATGACCTGATTTTAGGCTGAGAAAAAGTAGTTCAGGTCAGCTTAATTAGTGGGGAAGGGTCACCATCCAAGTACAATTAAGCTTAAGCAAGGTTTAGTGGAATCATGGGAGTGGCTAATCCTCTTAAGGGAACATGGAAAAAGCTCCATCCTCTTGCCATCTTGGGTATGGTGAAGTGTCCAAGGCTCTCATGGCTCTCATGTGGCTCATGCATGGCTTCATGGCTCCATTTGGCTTGGGAAAAGTTAAGTCAACTTTCTTGAGGAAGGATTTTGTGATTTTTGGCATTTTGGTCAGAATTGGTCATGTGTCTAGAATTGGAATGGTTTGATGATAAATTAGGACTTTAGAAATGATTTTAAATTGAATGTAAGATGAGGTAGAGTGTCATATGGACTTTAGGATAGGTTTGGGCTTTTAAAATTTGGTAAAGTGGGCTTTGAGAATGGTTTAAGGGAGTGGGCCTTCATGTTTCAAAATGGGCTTTTAGATGAAAAGTTTGTAAAGGGCAATGCCAAATAAATGTTGGGTTTGGTTTAGGGATGTGTCATGAGTGATTTGAAGCAAGTTTGAGGTGATTTGGAATTGAATTGGGTCTAATTTGGGTCTATTTGGTAATAGAGTCCAAATGGGTCAAAATGAGCTACCTTGGGCTAAAATTGGGCTAATGTTGAAACTAATGTAAAATTAATGTTGAGAAATGTTTATGGGAGTATGAAAAAGAGTTCTCAACTTTGGTTGGGCTTTGATTTTGGGATTTGGGCCTATTTGGGTTAGGTTTGGGTGTAGGCCCATTTAGGGAACTTTGGGTTTGGGTTGAATTTGTGTAAGGTCTGGGTCCAAATTTTGGGCAAATCATGTTAGTTTTTTGTTTGTGGAGATGCTAGGAAGGTTTTAGAAAAGATTTGGGTCAAAGTGGGATTGAATTGGGTTGGTTTGGGCTAAGTTTAGCTCATGGGTCAAAATTGGGCTTTAAGCTTAAAAATGAAATTAGATTCAAATGTCAATCAAATTGGGCTTGAATTTGGTCTAGATTGATATTGGGGATATTGAATTGAAGTTTAGAATTGAATTGGACCAAAATTGAGGTCAATTGGGGTGATTTGGTTTGACATTGGGTTCATTTGGGTTTAAAATGGGCTAAATTGGGGGTTTTAGTAAAAGTAGGGTAAATTGACAATATTGGCCCATGGTGTAGTTGGATAAAATGAAATTGGGAAAATTTGGGATTTTTTGGAATGTTCTGGGAATTTTTGGAATTTTTGGATTTTTGGGTCAAGAGGGGCATTTTGGTAATTTGGAGGGTATTGGGGGTATTTTTGGAAATTTTGGTATTTTTGGCTGGAGATGGTCAATTTGAGTGGGGGGAAATGTTTAGGATTGATTTTGTGGAGTTTTGGGTAATTTAGGTAATTTTGCAAATTTTGGGTAGTTCCAAGGACATTTGGTAGGTTTGGTGGGTCCGGGGCCCCGGGGATCAAAAATTGAAATTTTGGCAAAATGGAGATTGATCAAATTTGAGTAAAGTGGAATCACTTTGGTTGAGCCATGAAGCCATATTAAGCCCATAGGAGCTATGAGGGGACTCATTTGAGGCATTCACTATGTTGTTCCTTAACCCTCTTAGCCAGGGGCTTAGGGGTTAAGGACCATCCATATGAATTATCCACATGAGTCAGGAGGTCAAGCTAGGCATGAATAGTTTTAGGATTTGGAATGTGTGTGTGAGAGTGTAGTATATGTGTAAGTCGGCCCTCACTGTGACCAGGCCACTGAGGGTGATCCTAAGGCCGAAGAGTCCTATAGGGAACTCATCCTTTAAACCTCCACATTTAATTTCAACCCCTAGGTGATTAGTGGGTCTGCAATCAAGCTTGTGGGGTTTGCGGGAGTTAAGAAGTAGTTTGAATTTCTAAATGGTGGGTTCCACTTCTAGTCTTCTAAGATTAGTCAAAGGAAAAGCCTAAGGCTAGATCCTAAGTACTAAGGAGACAGAAGAGAAGAGACCTCATCAAAAATGAGGTCAACACCCGTGTTGGGAGAACCATCCTAAATTTAACTGAAATCATACTACTGATGGTGGAAACTAAAAATGGGAAAATAATCATGTGAATCTTAATGGAAGTTGGAATAATCATGAGAATACAAACTGTATACCTTCATATCCACCGGACTCTAACAATGATCATCAATTTGAGGTTAAGAAGATGTCTATGAAATAAGTGGTATTGAAAATGGGAAACCAGTTGCAAAGTCAAAATGCTGCGATTAAAAATATAGAGAATCAACTGAGACAAATGGCTAATTCACTTAGGAACTGAAACACTTCCTAGCAACATTGAGATCAACCCTAAAGAGAACACTAATGAAAAAGTAGAAGCTGTCCAATTAAAAAGTGGAAGAGAGATAGAGGATGTGGTTAGAAAAGAGAAAGATGTTGTGAGAAAACAAAGGAAACTAAAATACCTGAAAAACATGTTTCTACAGATCTGGAAAAATTAATTTTTCCAACTTAAATCATTTTGGAAAGACCACCACCTCCATTTCCTCAAAGACTTAGACAACATGAGTTGGATAAGAAATTTTCAAAGTTCATGAAAGTACTTAAGAAGTTAAAGATAAATATTCCTTTCACTGAAGCTTTGGAACATATGCCAAGTTATGCAAAGTTTATGAAGGAGATATTAACCAAGAAAAGGAAATTTGGGGATTACGAGACAGTTACACTAAGTGACGAGTGCAGCGCTATACTTCAGAAAAATTTTCCTCGGAAACTTATAGATCCTTGTAGCTTTACAATTCCTTGTGCAATTGAAAAAAAGATTATGGAAAAGCTTTATGTGATTTAGGAGTAAGCATTAATGTGATGCCTCTATCTATATTCAGAAGGTTAGGTTTAGTCAATATTTCTCCCACTACTGTAACCCTTATGTTAGCTGATCGATCTATCATTTATCCAAAAGGAGTTATAGAAGACGTGCTTGTTAAAGTGGATAAATTTATCTTTACTTTGGACTTTATTGTATTAGATATGGAGGAAGATAAAGAAATTCCAATTATTTTAGGGAGACCTTTCCTTGTTACTGGACAGGCTATGATAGATGTGCAAAAATGAGAGTTGATTATGAATATTAATAACCGTAAAAGTCACTTTTGATGTATTAAAGACTATGAAATATCCAGCTGAAAAAAAATGATGATTGTTTTTGGATAGATGAAATTGATTATCTAAGTAAAGATCATTTTCAAGAAAGTTTTGAGAGTAAGTTAACAGATGAGATTGAAATGGATTTTCATGATGATTCAAAAACGTTATTTAAAGAAGACTGTATGTATGTTCAGGAGAGGTGTGAAATGATGGACGCTACCAAAAATAGTAAACTTTTAATTCGATTTGTTGAAAAATTTCATGAACATATGATGGATGTACCCCATACAATTTTAAAGCCTACCTATTTAGGGAATCCATCTACACAACTAGTATTTATATCTTTAGACGAGAAAACGGCGCCTCGGCGCCAGAATCATCCAGAAACGGTTATTGGACGGATTTTTGATGACTTTGGGAGTTATTTTGATGGCATTAAGTAGTTTCTAGACCTTCTAGAAGCCTGGAAGTTATTCCTAATATATAGGACATGTGATACAATATATCTGGACACATTGGAACGGTTTTAATCGTGAAGAGGTGTGACCCAAAGTGAAGGGGTGCGAAGACTTGTTCACATGAGTCTGGCGCCTAGGCGCCCGATCCCGGTGCCTAGGCGCTATAGTCGGTTTCTAGAAGATTCAATGAATGTGGACTACTTTTGAAGAGGTGCCTTAAGCAACCCTTGGTCATTTTTAGAACTTTATAAATAAGAGATATTTCTACAGGAAAGAGTGCCTCTCTTGCCTCTCTTTCTCTCTCTCGTGTCTCTTCTTTTTTTGCCCCTCTCTCTCTCTTGTCTCTCTCTCTCTCCCCCTTTCTTTCTTTCCCCTTAGTCATTTTAGTCATTTTAGATTCATGAAGATGTAGATTTCTACATCTTATGGACAGATTGGTGAGGGATTTTGAGATATTTATGTAAGGGATGTACGAGCTGTGCATGGATCGATGGGAGACTTTGGTGGAGAGTTCTTCTTCTTTCCTTCAGAAGGAAAAAACTAAGTATTGTGTTCTTCATTCTCTTGTAATTATTGTAAACACTTTCTAGTAGATTTTATTTATTTTAACCCAAGTTTTTTGTCGTAATTTATCCATGCTTCATAAGTGATTTTCTTTACTCATTCTTTTAATATGAAGTAGTGGCATGTGTAGGAAAATTGTTTTTATGATAAAATTATCTATTAGATGTTTCTAGGTGACATATAGTTGCATAAATATAATAGAATATCAATGAAATAAGTTCCCTGTTGGCACTTAATTTATTACACAATTTGATCAAGTCTTTTACTTCATGTCATTATTTTCATTTACTTTTGTTTTGTAATGAAATAGATGTATGTTTAGGAATTAAGATTTGCTTAGATATTCTCTTATTAAATTATGGTGATGATATTCATACCAAATCTTCATTTACTTTACAAATTGATCACTTGTATTGTTAAAATCTGTTGAAGAATTTTGAGACCTAGAAGAAGATAAATTCTTAACTAGTAGATATCACATGAATCCTTGGGTAGTCGAAGGCCTTGTGCGAGTTATTCAAGGTGAAGTGCAAATAAATAGGAAGATATTATTTATTGGGCGTAGACTTCATTAGTTTTTAGAGTGACAGACTAAATTCTAATAGTTTAGTCTACAGAAAGGGAACAGGTCACTGGTAGGGCCGACCATAGCCACCCTTGGCATCTAGTAGTGTGAGCCTAGATTAACCCATTCTACTAATAAAACATCCTGAACCGATCTATAGATTAGCCAATGTTCTTTACACCTGGACCAAAGGGTAAAGAATAGGATTGCTTCTATTTGGCACTACTACATAAAATTCTAAGCATTTCTTTCCTACACATTATCTATGTTATTGCAAGAGAAAGGTAGTCTTTAACATCTCAAAATTCTCCAAACCAATTTATCCATAAGTTATCTTTTTATTTAAAAATTTTATTTAGGATTAGTTATTAGAAAAACCTTTTTAATCAAAATTCCAAATTTAGGCCTTATAGAAATAGACTGAAATTAGCCTAAAGGATTGTTTACCTCGCTTATCTGTGAGATCGATACTGGGGTTATAAAAGAAAACCCTATATTACTTGAAACAATACGTATACTTGCGTAGTACCCCTAATGTGTAAAATTTTTTCTTAAATTTTACAACATTTTAATTTTATACACTAGCCGCTATTTATAAATTGGGTCAAGTTTTTGGACATCTTTTGGAAGCAAAAATTGCTGCATTATTGCTGGTCAGGTCAGGCCCCTCTCTCAATGACCCAACCAAGCTGGTCTTCCCTCAAAGAATGCATGATGCTGCTGCTGGAAAGGGATCTTGTCCTTTCATCAAACCAATTGGAGAAAAGGAGGGCTGCCCTGCTGTCTATTTCACTGAGCAAGAGTTGGAAGAATTAAATGCTGAGGTTAAATTAACTCTAATTGGCAAATTTTCATTGGGACACCCTAAGATGGAATTAGTCAAAAATTACTTTGAGTCACTTAATTTTAATGGGGACTGGAAAATTGGTCTTCTGGATGGAAGACACCTTCTCATTAATCTCACTTCTGATGAAGATTATGCCAGACTTTGCTAAGCAATTGGTAACTATAGCAGGTATGGATATGATGTTAATTAAGTGGACAGTTGAATATGACCCCAGCAAAGACCCCCCAATTGTCCCCATCTGGTTTAAGTTCCCTCACCTCCCTTACCGGTTTTTCAACCAGACTGCTCTTTTTCAGATTGGGAGAGCCCTGGGCACACCACTTAAGCTAGATGGTGATACTTTCAACAAGGCTAAACCTGAATATGCCAGGATCTAAATTGAGAGGGATATCTCCCTCCCCGAAGTTAAGAAGATCTGGATTGGTTCAGCTTCTGATGGGCAGTGGTAGGAAGTGATAATGCAACAAAAATCTTATTATTGCTCCCACTATAAAAAGTTTGAACATACTGCTGACATATGCTACAGACTCAATCCTCCTCTTAGAAGATCCCCCACTCAGCCTAGAGAAGATCTAACTCATTTGAACTCAACTGTTCCTAGAGTTCCCCCACCTAACACCCAGCTAGCAGATCAGAGGGCTAGTTCTTCAGGTTTGTTGGAGACTGACTCCAGGAGAATGCTCTTATAGCTGAAAAGTCTTGTCAACCAGTGAATATTCCTTTTGCTGAGGGAAGGTTGCCTAGAACCTTCCCTAGCCCATCTCCTCCCCCAATCATTACCCCATATTCCTCAATCAATTTCTCCTCAAAATTTTACACTTACTGAGCGAATCACTTTCCAACAGAATTTTCTTCCACCCTCTTCTGACAGACTGAGGAATACTCAGGATTCTATGGAAGAGGAATGGGTGATCCACACAACCAAGAAGAAGAAAAAACATAAGACTGAACTCCAAAAGTTAGCTGAAAACTTAGATACCAACAGTAGAGAGGTTTCCCCTCCTCCCACTAGAAGCAAAACTAGATCCAGGTCACACAAATCCACATCTCAACCTCCATCCCCAAATGATAAATCTCCTATGCTGGATCTTTAGAGGTGTGGCCAACCCACACTCTCTTAGAAGACTTATTAATCTCAATAAAAAACACACCCCTTAGTGTATTGTCCTTTTGGAACCCATGGTTCAGCTTTATTCTTATAAGATTCTTAAAAAACTTCTTGGCTACTCCCTTCATTCCAACACCAATAATAAAATTTGGATCCTTAGCAGAAAAGAGGTTAGATCGTCAATTCTCATTGATCACCAACAATTTGTCCACCTCTCTTTACATTTTGCAAACCATAGTGTTTATGCCACCTTCATATATGTAGGCTGCAGGATGGTTGATAGAATCATTCTATGGGAACAACTGTTGTAAATCAGCCAGTCCATGAACCTCCCTTGGCTTGTGGGTGGGGACTTTAATTACATAGTTAATCCATCAAAAAAGAAGAGGGGGGGAGAACTCCTATCATTAATATTATGAATAAATTCAGTGACAATATTCATCTTGCTGGCCTTTTTTACTTTGGCTTTAGGGGCCCTCCTTTCACTTGGAGAAGAAACAAAATCTGGGAAAGATTGGATAGATTTTTGGTTAATGAGATTTGGCACTCACAGTTTTTACATACAGTTGTCACCCACCTCTCCATTGCTTTCTCTGACCATATACCCCTTTTATTATCCATTTCAGCACCCCCACAAAGAATTTCTAGCCCTCCTTTTAGATATCAGAATTTCTGGTCTACTCACCCTTAATTTGTGCAACTTATTCAGTCTCTGTGGAAGGGTGTGACTCATGAAGACCCCTAGATCAAGTTAGGACTATTACATCTGAAAACCTGTAAAGAACTGAAAAGATGGGGATGGAGAGAATTTTGGTAATGTGTTCACTGTAGTGGATGAGGCTGAGAAAGAGGTACAGTTTCTAGAGAATCTGATGCAGGTGGGGGAGGCTAGTGATCATCAATTGTTAGCTGCTCAAGCCAAATTGCTTAACTCCATTGAAACTCAAGATAATTTCCTTAAACATAAATCTTCACTGCACATCTTCTATGAGGGAGATAGAAACACCAGGTTTTTTCATGCCTATATCAAATACAAGAGAAGTTACAACACCATCCACAACATGAAATGTGATAATGGTATTTGGCTTAACAACAATGTGGAAATTGGCAGAAGTTCTACCAGGTACATTCAAAATCTTGTGTTGCAGCCCAATGTGGAAAGAGATCCCATCAACCCCTCTTGTTTCCAAGAACACTATCAGTACACAAACAATTTGTCACTTACCAACCCTCCCACTGAAAATGAGATTTGGCAAGCTCTGAACTCCATTGATAGCTCCAAGTGAGTTGGATCTGATGATTTTACTGTAGACTTCTACAAGAAGGCTTGGCCTGCCATTAATCAAGATGTTATTGCTGCCATCACTAGTTTTTTCAATGGTAATGATATCCTCCCCTATTTCAGCTCCTCCAATATTGTCCTGATCCCTAAATCTAATGAGCAAAGAAGCATGGATCACTTCATACTTATAAGTTTGACCTCAGTTATCAGCAAAACCATAAGTAAAATCATTGTGACCATAATTCAACCCCATTTGAGCAAAATCATCATCATGAATCAAACTGCATTTGTCAAGAGCGGATCCATTTATGAAAATGTTTTATTGGCTCAAGAATTGTTGTTAGATCTGAACAAGAACTGCAGAGGGGGTAACCTGATTTATAATCTGGATATAAGGAAAGCTTATGACACCATCAATTGGGACTTTATCCTTGAGGTTCTTGCTGCCAGAGGTTTTAACGACAGTTTCTGCAACCTGATTCAGAGATGGCTAAGAAATAATTCTCATTCCATCCTAATAAATGGTTCCAACTGGGGTCCCTTCACCGTCGCCGCAGGGCTTAAGCAAGGAGACCCTCTCTCCCCCACCCTTTTCATCCTGGCAATTGATTACTTCTCTCATTTGCTGAACAACCTGCTAAGTTCCCACAAGTTTGTCAGGTACCATCACAAATCAAACATTCTTATTTCTCACCTTATTTATGCATATGATGTCATGATATTCTCCAATGCCTCTAAGACTGCTGTGAAATTGATTTACAAGTGTACCCATTCATTCCAAAACCAATCTGGTTTATGCTTCAATACTGCTAAGTGTCAAATTCTTTTTCCCAAGAAGATTCCCCTGGAGTTGAAACACTGGATTCTCTCTTACACAGGGTTTTCCAGCACTCAGTTGCCTCTGAAGTACCTGGGGGTGCAATTAAACACTGGTAGAAATAAGAAAAATCATTTTGATGAGATTCAGAATAAAATTTGCACATACCTTTCCAACTGGAATCATATCTACCTATCTAATGGAGGGAGACTTACTTTGCTTAGAAGTATCCTTACCACCCTTCCCTCCTATGTGATGCAAATGAGCAAAATGAAGAGAAGCACCCAAATGTAGTTTGAAAGGGCCTTTAATCATTTCCTTTGGGCTGGCCAAAGGAATCAAATCCATTCGACATCTTGGCAAAAAGTTGCAAAACCTGTATGGGCAGGTTGCTTGGGATTTAAAGGTCTTCACCAGATTATACTGGTGAACCTTTGTAAATTATGGATGAAATTCAGAAATCAAGACTCTCTTTGGGCTCATTTCCTTCTTGGGAAATATTGCAAATACTCCCAACCCTCTCAAGTGATTCCAAAATTGTGGGACTCTAGAATGTGGAAAGCTTTGTTTTAAGACTAGGTAGATGGCTGAGAAGCTTTACCTTTGGAATTTAGGTAAAGGGGCCCTCAACTTCTATCTTGATCATTGGTGCCCTCCTGATTGGCTATAGCCTTGTAACACCAACATTAATCTGAACCTTCAAGTTGCTGACTGTTGGACTGGGGACAGCTGGTCATTACCTTTTCTTCATACCATTCTGCAAGCACCTTCAGTCCAGAAAATTTCCACTCTCCAGTTTCATAGATCTAAACCTCATTCAATTACTTGGAATGCCTTCAAGTACCAAAGCATCTCCAAGGCTATTTATGCTCAACTGTTTCAGTGGGAGTTTGTTCCTTGGGGAGATATTTTATGGAACATGTATCTTTCCCCCTCTATGGCCCTTTTTTGCTGGAGAATTTTTAGACATTTCCTCCCCACTGATGATATCCTTAAGCTGAAAGGTTTGAGAGGCCCTTCTTGTTGTAGTTTATGTCATAAGGAGGAAGAATCTATCCCTCATATGTTCTTTGCTTGCAGCTACTCACAAAAAATCTGGACACATCTGATTCAAAATCTTAAAATCAACACTCTTCACCTACAATGGCATAACATTTTCACTTGTTGGCATGATTGGCACCACATGGGCATTAGTGCTTTCCCTCTGATCACTGCCTAATTTATTTGGATGGCTAGAAATAATTGTATTTTTGAGGGCATCTCTACCAAAGTTAAAGATGAGGCCAGGAACTATCTCTCCTACCTTCAGAAACTCATCAGATATAAAAAGTTCCCAAATATCAGTCTCCTCACCACCTCCCACAATATCCTGCCCCCCAGAATTCTTAATGTTTACTAGAAACTCCCAACTACAATTCAATTAAAGTTAATGCTGATGGCTGTTTTAGTGAGGGTGCTACTGGTATGGGGGGCATCAGAAACCATTTGGGAGAATGCCTGCTGTTCTTCCATGCTCCTATTGTTGCTGTTGATGCATTGGAATCTGATTAATTGATGTTTATTGGGCTTTAAAATTAGCAACACTATTTCAGTGGAAAAATCTGATAGTGGAGGGGGATTCCCAGGTGATGGTCCAAATGCTTAGTTCTGGTAGTCACAGCTCTTGGCATCATTCTCAATGGATTAACAAGATTCAGCTCCTCAGACCTCATCTTGAGGTCAGTTTTCGTTTCATATTCAGGGAAGGAAATAAACCAGCCGATTGGATTGCCAGAGCTGGTGTCCTCTCTTCTAAAGTGGTTCTCTCTACTTCTCCTCCATCCCAGTTAAAGTTATTACTAGCTGGAGATCTACTTGCTGGCCCCCACCTAAGAGTGGATATTTGATGTTACTGTTTGGGTGTTTTTTGTTTCTTTTTGTATTGGTGCTGATTTTACTTGTTTATCTATATATATATATACATGTTATATATATATATACTTATCCCCATAGGCATCTTTTAGTTTTGTTCTTTCACTTTTGGTTATTGGTGGTTGGAAGGGAACTGATAGGACTTTTTGTTTTTCCTTTTGGCTTTTAGTGGGTTTCTTCTTCCCCCTTCTTTTGTAATCAATTTTTGCTTTAACATGTAGGGATCCATGAGTTGCTCCTTCCTCTAATATATATATATATATATATATATATATATATATATATATATATATATATATATATATATATATATATATATATATATATATATATATATATACATACATACATATTAAAGAACTAGGCAGAGAATTTTTTTTATATAAAGTCAAAAATTTACATGAGCCGGCTTGAGGTTTGAGCTACGCCAAAATGCAATTCACACTAAATAAAACTTACGACAACTCCACCGAGAGTACAGTCCACACAAAAACTACTCCAAAATACAATAAACCCATCAAAAAACATTTCTAATGTTCGGTAAAGAGTTACGGACTATAAAAATAAGTTGAACAACCTTTGGAGTAGGAAGACAGCCGATCTAAATAGAACTGGAGGCGGTGCCCCATTTGGCTAAGCAGCCTGCCAGCTTGATCACTTTTCTGTAGCAGTGGGTCCATCAAACCTAAAAGGAGGCAACATTGCAGAGATTTTCATCCTTATATTAATGTAATACCAGGGGTAGTTAGAATTTTCATTTCAATATTTAACCCCTAATATATGTGTGTGTGTATATATATATATATATATATATATGAAATTTTAAACATAAAATAGCTTCAAAAAATTCTTTTTGGAGATTTGAATGTGATATATGATTACGAATTAGTTAGCAAACTATTTCACTTATTAATTTGAATTATATGATAGTAATTATCTTTTTATATAAGGGTAATTAGGCAAATCTGACACATTATTAAATATATTTTTTATTTGTTTTAACATAAAAGTCCTTAGCTCTCAATTCATATGATTCAAGCTAATACCAACTAAACTAATGTGCATGTTAATATTCATCTTATTTAGTTTATATTACATTCAACAAATGTTCCAAACTCACAATAGTGCCCCTTAGTAAAAAGAATGATTATTGCTAAGTTCAAGAATAAGTTTTCAACAGTAGGTTAACATCTAATTTACTCGAAGTTTTAAAATGGACTTCAAATTACGTTGATATATATCATACACATAGTTTGTGTTTTGGACTTATAAAAATAAACTATTTATGAAAAATTCCAAATTTGTACTACAATAGTAAAAATTAGTTTAGACTCTTACATTCAACAAATGTTCCAAACTCACAATAGCGCTTCTTAGTAAAAAAATGATTAATGCTAAGTTCAAGAAAAAGTTTTCAACAATAGGTTTACATCTAAGTTTCTCCAAGTTTTAAAATGGACTTCAAATTATGTTGATATATATCATACACAGTTTAAGTTTTAAAATTATAAAATAAACTATGTATGAAAATTTCTAAATTTATACTACAATAGTAAAAATTAGTTTATACTCTTCAAACTTAGTTCAAATTCCCTTTGGTAGATTTGATGGTTTGAAATAAGTTTATAATTATATTTTAATTCAATGCTTCAAACATTATTATCGATATCACCATTTAAGATTTTGTAAAGAAAATGTTTAAAAATGAAATTTGAGCCGCATACTCTAGGCTCAAATTGTGTTTAACCATAGTTATAACTTCTATTTTGAGCTTAATATTTGAAATTAGCTATGAAATAAGGTTTAATAGTTAATTAAACCAGTCAACATGTTTGACCGTAGTGTTTGAAGATTTGATTCATATTATAGGTTTGAAAGTGGTTTATAACTATGATTGAGAAACTTGTAAATCATTATTTTGTTATATCAATGAATTCTTTCAATTTAGTTATTTACGGATATAATTGCTTAAACTAATTCTTTTCAGGGAGTGGGTTTATGTTTCTTGGCTAACATAAACATAGCGGAGTGAGGAAAAAATTATAGAATCGTTTGAAAGTTATACTCAACTTGGCAGAGCCAAGCAATCTCCAATTAAGTAGTTATTAATTTATCTTAGCCGACACATATTGAGATTTTGGCAAACACATATCCCTAGAGAATGACTTAAAATGCATAGAAATAATTTCTCCCCATTTTGTATAATATTAGAAATAAGATTGCAAGGTTTAAAATATTTGAATTTGCTTGTTTATTTTTTGAAGCAGATTTTGGTCAAATACCATTGATGACGAGTTTAATGAGATGATTGGCTACACAACACTTATCAATAATTCAATAAAATGTAACAAGAAGTTTAATAACATAGAACATATGAACATAATCAGACAGGACAGTCTTAAAAAAGACATGAATATTAGGTCATTATTTAATTTTTTATAATTATTTGCTCAATGTTGAAAAGAACAAGATTATATTTACTAAGATATTATCATTAGTTGAAGATAAGAAATTTTTTGAACGCTTGAACAAGGCTATCATAATAAAAAAATAATTGAAGTCCTCAACTAGAACAAATACAAATATCCATGAAGAAGTTTGTCCTATGTACAAATGAATGGATTCTCTTAAAGTTTTTTACATTAGAAAGTTTTATGTGTGATTAAATAAATTAGAATAACTTCATTGAAAATATGAAAGTTTTCATTATCGAAGAGAATTATGATATTGAGAGACCATGGATTTTCATAATTATACTAAAAACCACACGGAAAATAATAAATGATTTAAAATTATAAATCTATGTACAACCATCATCATATTCATGAAGTTCATCTTCACAATATGTAATTTCACTCTTAAATCAATAAATGTACAGTATATCATTTGTTAGCTTTATCCTTGGTTTGGTTGTTTGAAAATTCGATGAATTAATTTATTAAGTAATCAAACATGACAACAAAAGAAATACATAATCTCAAGAGATAGAAATACCACTTTAAGGTTCAATTACTAAAATAAAGAAATTTGGGATATATCCTAGGTATATGATTAAAACAAACAATTCTTTTCTCTATCTAATCCAAGGAATAGGTTGCATTTAGATTAACTAGAGCTTCAAACTTAATGTAATGGCAACGCCCTATAGTTAATTACCTCATAAGAAACAAAGGTTACATAAAAAAAAATTTTGATTCTAACTGCAATGCTATCATTAATAATTTTCAAAGTTTAGTTTTTATGATTGGTCTTTAGAACTACCTAAAAGGAAAAGCTCAAGAGTGGAACATTTTATTTATGGAACCCAAATGTAGTAGAGCAAGAGATGTCAAACATATTAATAAAATTAGCAACGCACCAACTATCCTACTATTTAACTTTAATGACTTTGAAAGGAATTTTTGATGCTTTAGTTGACATTAAATTAGAATTTTAGGACTTAGATCACATCATAAAGGTTGTGAGAAAGCTTATGAGGTGAGAATTTATCTCATTACTAGACGAAAGACCTCGAAATCCTAAAGTTGAGGTGAGAGTTTATGAAAGAATTAATACCATAAAAATTGTTCTATAGAAAGAGGGACACGACAAACATAATGCAACATATTTATCACCTTTTGTAGAAGTGGCTACCATCTAAGCCACCTATCATAATAAAAATGGATGATTAGTCTCAATGAATGTACAAAAGAATAGATTGTTAGTGTCGAGTGCATAGGTTGTTATTTATTACAATATGTAGGTCTTATAACTTCATTATAAAACTATATTGCCTTTTATTAATGGTAATGCATAATATATTAAGACTAACACAATTATATTTTTGTAATTTATAATTTAAATTTTGTAGCTTCCTATACTCAAATAAATTATTATTTTGATTAACTCGTAGTGGGGCGACACTAAGATATGGTCTAATTTACTGAGGGTTAGATCTTAGGCTAAAGAACTGTTCATTTTGGAATTGGGTGAGGGCCAAATTAATTTCCGGCTGGAAAATTGTGCTCTTGATGGGAAGCTCCATCAGCATCAACCCAACACCCTAAATCTTACCCTCAAGATTGCTAATTACTGAGAGAATAATCAGTGGTGCAGCAGAATCCTCAATACTTTACTGAATACAAATCATATGAATCAGATGTTGACAATTCCCTTAGATAGACTCAAAAGAGATAAAATCATTCTAAAGTAACCCAATTCCCAAAGCTCTTATGTCTATATTTACCAAGCTCTTTATCATATGGAGAAGGTTAGTTTGGGTCATCATATCTGGAACAAATTTCTATTACCATATATTTCTTTCTTCTGTTGTATTATTACCAACTGATGACATTCTAAAGCTTAAAGGTTTGAGGGGCCCCCTTTGGTGTATTCTTTATCTGCAAGATGAATAAATTCTTGATCATCTATTCTTCAACTGCTCTTATGTCCAAGCCACATGGAGATTAATAATCAACCAATTCTCTATAATAATGTTACTCATAGTGGGGATAATTTTACTACAAGCTGGCTAGATTGGCAGGCTACCAAGCTCTACCCTATTCCCTACATTGTTGCTTTATTTTGCTAGATGACCAAGAATAAAGCTAAATATGAGGACCAAAAACTTACTACTCATCAAGTGCAAGCCATTGCCTATCCTACATTATGAAACTCATACAACAAATGCATTTTACAAATATTTGCCATGATATGGTCCCTATTCACTACATTATATCCACTCCCATGGTACTCAAGGTGATTGGAAAACCCTTGCATCCTTGGATCAAAGTCAATATTGATGGCAGCTTTCTCCATGAAGATGCAGGAAATGGTGGTGTCTTCAGAGATTCTCTTGGAAACTGTCAGCTTTATTTATTATTTCCAACCTCAGTACAACATGCACTTGAAGCTGAAACCATAGCTATTTGTAGTACAAGGAAATTGGCATTATCACCACATAGAAACAGACTGTCAAATACTGATCCAGATTTTGAAGAACCAGCCTGAGATCCCTTGGCACTTAACACATTAGATCAGTAAAATCAAATCCCTCGATGCTTCCATCCATAGCATACACTCTTACATACCTAGAGAAGGTAATAAGTCATCTTATTGGCTTATAAAACAAGAAAAACATACTGATGAAATTGTAATTAGCAAAATTCACAGTCATACTCTTTTTTACTTTTGGTAGGGGATAATTTTGGTCTCTCCTGCATTAAAATTCTTTAATTTCTTTTATGAGTAGTGAATATCCTATAGTAGCGTAGATACACTATGTATCTTTTGCTATGTGGCTCTTTTTGCAAAAAAAAGGTACACCAAGATATACACATATACTTAAGTACATACATGTAATCACATATAAGTATTTTTATACATAAATATACATATTAAGAAAAGTTTTCTTCTTGTTCTCCAAGTTGAACTCAAGTGAACTAAAACTAAGGATGATTGAGCTTGGGTTAGGGTCTATTTGGATGTCGGTCACAATCTTAGATTTTACCGGTTGCCGAATGGGAATACCGTCTCCGGTTTAAAACATATATATATATATATATATATATATATATATATATATATATATATATATATATATATATATATATATATGGGTTTAATATATCATATATACGACGAAAATTATGGAGGTTTCTTGAAGCGATTTTGAATTTCCTTCTTCTCAATGGTTAGCTGTTGATTGTTTATCAAACTTCTTGTTGACGATCTTCCTGGTTTGATTTGTTTTCTTGTGTTTTGCTCTGCCTGATCTTTTCTATTTCAATTTGGTTTGAATTCTGGTATTCAAAATCTATTTTGAATTCTCTTCTTGATTTCAATTTGTGTCGTGTGCTTTCTTGGGTTTCTCTATGGCTGATTTACCTTCTTCTTCCAATGCTGGTAAATCTTCATTTGCTGATGTGGTGAGGACATGTTTAAATAATAATTCTGATAAACTTGTTTTTCCTCAAATCTATCATGATTCTGCTGCTAGTAAAGGTAATTGTCCCTTTATCAAACCTGTGATCAAGAAAGGTAGTAAACCAGCCTTGATTTTATTTGATTCTGAACTATCTTCGCTTGTTGAGGTTCACAAATTAACTCTTGTGGGTAAATTCCAATTTGGACATCCCAAAAAGGAAATTATTAGGAAAGGATTTGAAGATCTTAAGCTGGTTGGATCGTGGAAGGTGGGACTCTTTGATGGTAGACACATAATGATTAAGCTCTCTAAGGAGGAGGATTATGCCAACCTTTTTTCTAAGAAGTTCTTGTTGATGAATGGAAGATATATGAAGATTTTAAAATGGTCCCCGAAATTTAATTCTACTCAAGAAGCCCCTATTATTCCTGTCTGGTTTAAGCTGCCTAACTTGAAATTACAATTTTTCAACCATCAGGTCATACATGCTATAGGGACTGCTCTTGGTAGACTTTTAAAGTTAGTTATGTCCAACTTTAACATGTCTAGGCCATCCATGGCTAGAATTCTTATTGAAAGAGATATCACTCTTCCTGATGTTGAGGATGTTTGGCTTGGATCTCCACATAATGACTATTGGCAGCCCATTGTGATGGAGCAAAGGCCTTTTTATTGTAATCATTGCAAAATGTTTGGCCATAATATGGAAGGTTGTTATAGAATTCATCCTAATCTCAAACCTGCTATTGGTAATTCTATTAGAGCTGCTGCTCATGAGAAACCTTCTTTGGGTAATCTAAAAGATAATGTTTTATCTGCTGATAAATTAATTCCACAACCTTCTTTGGATATCCCAAATGTTACTTCAAATTTAAATTCTATTGAGCCTCAAATAAATCCTCTTGATTTGGTTACTACTGAAGTACAAATGCTGTACTCTTCTCCTGTTATTCAAAATATAGAAGTTCCTGTTATTATGGAGGAGGTTATCAATACTGAAAAGCCTGCTAATATAGAAGTTTTAAATCATGAAGTCGCTGAAATTTTTGATAAGTCAATGTCTGTAAATGAAGGTGAAGGTACTCAGATTGCTGAAGATGTTAGTATTTCTGTTGATAGAACTATGAATGATTTTCAACCATCTTCTTATCAATCTAGAGAAGTGTTGCCTCCTGTTACCAATTATCCAATTTTCCAGTCTAATCCACCAGATAGTTTGGATATTCATTCAGAAAATTTGAATGATGTTAACAAAGAGCTAAAGGAGGACTAGGTGGTTCAGAAATCAAAAAAGAAGAAATCCTTGGAGTTGAAAAATCTATTTGAAGCCAATATACTTCCATCTAGTTCTTCTATTTCTTCTTTCTCTAGGCTTACTAGAGGTGGAAGATCCTATGGGCATGATTGAACTTTTATGTTGGAATATTAGGGGAGTGGCCAATCCTAGCTCCCTTAGTAGAGTTCTAAGCCTTAATAGGATTTATAAGTTCTGGGTTATTGTTCTTCTTGAACCTTTAGTAAGGAAAGATTTTGACAGATTCACTAAGAAGCTCTCTGGTTTTAACTTCTTTGTTAATTCTTCAAATAAAATCTGGCTATTCTGTAGGAAGGAGTTGCAAATCAATATCATTCTGGATCATTCTCAGTCTTTACATTTTCATTTTGAGTTAGAGCATTTTAATGGCTTTGCTACTTTTTTTTATGCTTCTTCATCTATGGCTGGCAGAAAAGACTTATGGTCTAATCTAATAAGTATTAGTCATTTTATGACTGAAGATTGGATTGTGGGGGGAGAATTTAATTGCATTAATCATCCTAGTGAGAAGAAGGGAGGAAGGAATCCTAATTTACATGAAATGTTGGCTTTTTCTAATCACATTAAGGCTTCTAATCTTTTTGATCTTGGGTTTGAAGGTTCCCCTTACACATGGAAAAGAGGTTCTTTATATGAAAGGTTGGATAGAATCTTCACCAACCAAACTTGGCTTGATAAGTTCAATCTTTCTAAAGTTCATCATTTGGCTAGATTGGATTCAGATCATACTCCTCTTCTTATCAAGTTTTCTCAGATTTCTGTTGTTAGTCAAAGCAGTTTCAGGTGCTTAAATGTTTGGACTTCTCATTCTCTTTGTAATCAGGTGGTTGAAAACAACTGGATTATTAATTCTAATTAATGCTTTGGGAATCCTATGCTGAAGCTTTGGCAGCTGCAAAAAAAAGTATCTAAAGCCTTGAATCACTGGAATTGGAATGTTTTTGGGAAATTGAAAACCAACATTATAAATGCTGAAAAAGAACTTGCTGCTATTGAAAAGGAGGTGGATGAGGGGAATGTTTCTGAACAGATTCTTATGGAAATGCTTCTACAGCAAAAAGCTTCTGCTAATAATTTTTTGCATGGTAACAGAAATTCAAAATTTTTTCATGCTGTGATTAATTATAGAAGAGCACTGAATACCATCCTGAAAATTAAATCTGCTAATAATTTTTGGTTATCTAATTCTAAAGAGATTGCTAATGATGCTGTGGAGTATTTTCAAGAGCTTTTCTCCTTTCAGTCAACTAATTCTTTTCTCCTTACTGACAATCCTATGCACAATGATTTAAACCTGATGAATGAACAACAGCTAATTAGTTCACCTGATGAGAAGGAAATTTTAACTGCAGTAAGTTCCTTGGATGGAAATAAAACAGCAGGTCCTGATGGTTATACTTCCGAGTTCTATAAAAAATTTTGGCACATAGTAAAAAATGATGTGATTGATGTTCTTCAAATCTTCTTCCTTGGCTTGGATTTCCCTAAAGACTTTGCTTCTTCATCTATCTTTCTTATTCCTAAAGATAGAAGTAAGAATAGTTGGTAGGATTTCAGGCCAATTAGTATTACTTCTACCTTCTCCAAAATTATTAGTAAAGTCATTGTGGAGAGAATTAAACCTCTAATGAATGATTTGATTTCTGAAAATCAATCAGCATTTATTAAAAACATAAATATTTGTGAGAATGTTTTATTGGCTCAAGAATTACTAACTGATCTTAATAAGCCTTGTAGGGGTAATAATTTTATTTTCAAATTGGATCTATCCAAGGCATTTGATACTATCAGTTGGTCATTTATCTTAAAGGTGATTTCTTCAGAGGTTTCGAGTATGGAGTTCTGCAATCTAATCTCCAGATGGTTACAAAATAATTATTACAGTGTGATGATTAATTTTGGCTGCCATGGATTCTTTAGAGCTGGTAGAGGTATTAAACAAGGAGATCCATTGTCTCCTTATATTTTTATTTTGGCATTTGATTTCCTCTCCAAACTTATTAATGAAGCTCAGCAGAATTATCCCTATACTCGGCTCCGAGATAGATCAAATCGGTTGGTAAGTCATCCGCTTATGCAGATGATGTAATCATTTTCTGTAATGGCCGTAAGAATTCCATTAAATGCATGATGAAGGTTTTGAATAATTTTGAGTAAGTCTCTGGCATGTCCTTTAATAATGCCAAATGTCGGTTCTTATCAAGTTCACTTGCATGTGTTAAGTCTAGGAAATGGATTTTTGATTTCACTGGGTTCAAGGAAGCAAAAATCCCCCTTCTCTATCTGGGTTTCCCTCTAGTTAAAGGAAGAATTAAGCTCTCTCATTATGATGCTGTGATAGATAAAATTACCTCTCAAATTCAATGTTGGACAAATTCTTTTTTATCTAATGGTGGTAGAGTGACCCTTCTAAAGAGTGTTTTAACAACATTTCCTCTTTACATTCTTCAAATGTGTTGACCTCATTTTTGATGAGGTCTTTTTTCTTCTCTCTCCTTAGTACTTAGGATCTAGCCTTAGGCTTTCCTTTTGACTATCTTAGAGGACTAGAAATGGAACCCACCACTTAGAAATTCAAACACCTCTTTATGTTAGTTAGTTGTTGAAGACACATTCTGCTTTAGATTTACTTTACATGTTAGTTAGTTGTTGGCGTTCGGAGCCTTGTCAGAGATTTTCTCGGTGTCAATGTCGATGTCATTCGATTCACCACTCTATTTATCTATATTATTGCCTTAATCTTAAGGAATTCTTATTTGTTTTGGATCATCTAAAGAATCCTCAGATATTAAGAAGTTTGAAGAAATTAATGGATAATAAAATAGAAAACAGTAGAATAAAAAGTGTCAGTGATAATCCCTATAAAAGGAGATTCTATAATGCCTTATTCTAGAAATTTTATATAAGGATGATCACATATGAAATTTTTGATAACTAGAGATTTCTAGGTGTCATACCTATCCTGAGTTTGTAAATTTCTATTGGAGCCAGCTCATATACTTAATTACATCTTAGATAACTAAAATTATCTAAGAAAACTTATGATTAATGTTAATCACTTATTTTCTAATAAGTTTCAAGAATAAAGAAAGAAACGTCAACGTTCAATCCTTGGGGTAATATATCATACTACCCTAAGAGTTTAATTTTTGTCAATGTCATTTGTTATGTCAATTTTATTTTTGTTTTGTTGTTTGTCATTTTGTTGTTGTTTTGTCTTGTAGTTTGTCATTTATTTAGTGACTATCCTAAAAGTTTAGTTTTTGTGGCTATCATAAAAGTTTAAGCTTTATTTTATTTTGATTTTGTTGTTTATATGTTCTTTATATTTAGTTTTGTTGTGTTTTGCTAATGTTGTTATTTTAATGTCATTTTGATTTTGTTTAATTGCCATTTGTCCCACCATCAAAATGTCAGCCTGCAAAATAGAGTTAGCATATTCTATAACATGCAAAGAAAATCTAAAATGAAACTAATGTTGTCGTTTCATCTTGATCGTCCTACAAAATAGAATTAACACATCTTATAGCATTCAAAGAAAATCTAAAATGAAATTTGTGTTTTACCCTACAAGGAAAATAATGTCTGATTTAAAAAAGATAATGTTAATTTTATTTCTTAAATATTTTATTTTAGTTGATTGAATTTTGGACAACCCAGTCAAGATGTCACTGGCTCCATCGCCCCAAAGTTATCAGGGGCCTTAATCTACTTAGTTCGAAAGGTGTATAAACCAAGACCGGAAGACTCCTGTCAACAACTATGATTGTGTCGTCCAAGAAATCTTCGTAGATCAAGAACACTAGGGTTCAAGTTACATTTAGTGATCTATGTTCATTAAGATTTCATTTAAGTCTTAATGGCTTTCTAGATTTTATGTTAGAAAATTTTGGTTGTTTACATTTTATTAACTAATTTTAAATTATTCATGCGTCATTTTTATATGTCTGTCTTGATTTCTATATTTAAGCCTAATGTCATTTAGACCTAAGGAAAGGAGTTTTGTGTCTTTTGAATTTAGATTCAGATGTCTTTTGAATCTAGGAGGTTTGAAGTAAACTTGGGGTTTTGGATTCCATATCATCTGAATCCAATTTTGGATGTCTTTTTGAATATAAGAATATTAAGTCTAAATCAAATGTGTATTAGATCTAAAGATTTAGATTCAATGCCTTTTGAATCTAAAGGTTTTAATTTGAGTCCAACATAAATTATACTTGGGAATTTAGATTCAGTGTCTTTTGAATCTAATGTTTTTTATTGTAAATCTAATATGTAATAGATCTAGAGATTTAAATTCAATGTCTTTTAAATCTAAAGGCTATGGGTTGCATCTAATATAAATTAGTCTTGGGAATTTAGATTAAATTTCATTTGAATCTAATGTTTTTTATTCTAAATCTAATATGTATTAGATCTAGAGATTTAGATTCAATGTCTTTTGAATCTAAATGATTTGGGCTGAGTCTAATATAAATTAAAATTGGAATTTAGATTTAGTGTCATTTGAATCTAAAAGAGGTGTTAAGTCTAATTGTAGTTTAGACTTAGAAAAAATCTAACATAAGTTAGATTTTAGAATTTTAGATTCAATGTCATTTGAATCTAAAAGAAGTGTTAAGTCTAATTGTAGATTAGACTTAGACAAAATCTAACATAAGTTAGATTTTAGAAATTTTAGATTCAATGTCATTTGAATCTAAAAAGGTATTAAGTCTAATATGGATTAGCCTTAAATAAAATCTTTGATAATTAGATTCAATTTCTTTTGAATCTAATATCTTTGATTTGATCTTTTAAGTTGAAAGTAGTTTGAACTTAAATTAATTTTAAGTCGAAAGTTTAATTTCAGTTCAATGTGGGTTGTTGATTAACTTGGGTTCAATTTAGATTGAACTTAAGTTGGAGATATTGAGTTAGGTTCAATATAGATTGAACCCAATGATTGAGTTAACTTGGGTCCAATTTAGGTTGAACCTAAGTTAGAAATATTGAGTCAGGTTCAATATAGGTTGAACCTAATGTTTGAGATAAGTTGGGTTCAATTTAGGTTGAGCCTAAGTTAGAAATGTTGAGTTAGGTGCAATATGGATTGAACCTAATGTTTGAGTTAACTTGAGTTCAATTTAGGTTGAATATAAGTTAAAAATGTTGATTTAGGTTCATTATGGGTTGAACCTAATGCCTGAGTTAACTTGGGTTCAATTTGGGTTGACCTAAGTAAGAAATGTTGAGTTAGGTTCAATACGGGTTGAACCTTATGTTTGAGTTAACTTGAGTTCAATTTAGGTTGAACCTAAGTTAGAAATGTTGAGTTAGGTTTAATATGTGTTGAACCTAATGCTTGAGTTAACTTGGGTTCAATTTAGGTTGAACCTAAGTTAGAAATGTTGAATTAGGTTCAATATGGGTTGAACCTAATGCTTGAATTCACTTGGGTTCAATTTAGGTTGAACCTAAGTTAGAAATGTTGAGGTAGGTTAAATTTAGGTTGATCCTAATGTTTAAGTTAACTTGAGTTCAATTTAAGTTGAACCAAAGTTAGAAATGTTGAGTTAGGTTCAATATGGGTTGAAACTATTATTTAAGTTAAGTCTAGTAAAAATAGACTTAATTAAGGTTTAAGCCTTATATAAGTAATACTTAAAGTTTAATTAAGCCTAATTAGATTAGACCTAATTAAAATTAAAGACCAGTCAAGCATTATTTAAGTAAGACTTAAAGTTTGATTAAGTCTAGTTAAAGTTAAACTTAATTAGGATTTGAAGTTTTTTAAGACTATTTTAAGTAAGGCTTAAAGATTAATTAATAGGTTAGACTTAATTAGGTTCTAAGTTTGATTAAACCTTAGTTAGTTAAGGTTTAATGACTTAGTTAAGTCAAATGAGTTAGACCTAATTATGGTTTAATTTGTCTTAAACTTATTGTAATTAAGGTTTAAGGTGCTCATTATGTCTAATTAGGTATTAGACCTAATTAGGTTTAGGTATAATTAAACCTTAGTTAGTTAAGGTTTAATGATTTAATTAGGTCTAATGGGTTAGACCTAATTATGGTTTAGGTATATTTAAACCTTAATTAGTTAAGGTTTAATGAATTAATTAGGTCAAAAGAGTTAGACCTAAATAGGTTTTAGGTATAATTAAACCTTAGTTAGTTAATGTTTAATGATATAATTAGGTCTAATGGGTTAGAACAAATTAGGGTTTAATTTTTCTTAAACCTAATGTAATAAAAGTTTAAGGTGTCTAATTAGGTCTAGTTAGGGGTTTGACCTATTTAGGGTTTGATTTGTCTTAAACCTAATGTAATTAAGGTTTAAGGTGTTTAATTAGGTCTAATTAGAGGTTAAACCTAATTAGGGTTTGATTTGTCTTAAAACTAATGTAATTAAGGTTTATGGTGTTTAATTAGGTCTAATTAGGGGTTAGACTTAATTAGAATTTGATTTGCCTTAAACATAATGTAATTAAGGTTTAAGGTGTTTAATTAGGTCTACTTAGGGGTTAGACCTAATTAGAATTTGATTTGTCTTAAACCTAATGTAATTAAGGTTTAAGGTGTTTAATTAGGTCTAATTAGGGGCTAGACCTAATTAGGAATTAATCTATTTTAAACCTAATGTAATTAAGGTTTAAAGTATTTAATTAGGTCTAATTAGGGGTTAGACCTAATTAGGGTTTGATTTTTTATTAAACCTATTTTAGTTAAGGTTTAATGGGTATAATTAAGCCTAGTGATGTGTTAAGCTTAATTAAGGTTTGATGTTGTATTAAAACTAATTTTGTTAAGATTTAATGGCTTTAATTAAGCCTAGTGATGTCTTAAGCTTAATTAAGGTTTCATTTTGTATTAAACCTAATTTAGTTAAGGTTTAATGTGTTTACTTAAGCCTTGTGATGGCTTAAGCTTAATTAAGGTTTGATTTTATATTTAACCTAATTTAGTTAAGGTTTAATGGGTTTAATTAAGCCTAGTAATGTCTTAAGCTTAATTATGGTTTGATTTTATATTAAACCTAATTTAGTTAAGGTTTAATGGGTTTAATTAAGCCTAGTGATGTCTTAAGCTTAATTATGGTTTGATTTTGTATTAAACCTAATTTATTTAAGGTTTAATGGGTTTAATTAAGCCTAGTGATGTCTTATGGTTAATTAAAGTTTGATTTTATGTTAATCATAATTTAGTTAATGTTTAATGGGTGGGTTTAATTAAGTCTAGTGATGTCTTAAGTTTAATTAAGGATTATCTTGAGTCTACTTGGGGTTAGACTTAACATTGACCTAGCCCATTGTTGAAGAAGCTATGTAGAGTGAGAAGAAAGATTTTAGGGCTTTTAAAATTTTTAATTTATAATTAATAAATTTAAGCCTAACTTAAAATGTCTTTTTAAATTGACCTAATGATTTAAGAATTGTTTTAAGGTTATTGTCTATCATCCTAAAATTCCTAACCATTCTCAAAGTTTAATTTTTCTATATTTTCATTTTTTATTATTATTGTTAAAAATAATTATAAAGTGTCTTGAATATTAGGAAATCATATCTTAGAGGTTTTTCCTAGCCTAGCAAAAATTAGGAAAGGTTCCTAATGACCTAGAGATAAATTCCTAGAAGTTTCATATTTTTCTGACTTGTAAATAATTTCTAATAATTAAAATACTCAAGAGAGTATTTAATTATTAAAAATTAAATATAAAGGGTAAAATTATAATTTTGGTCTCATAATTTTCTCCTCATCATGCTTAGTTTGAAGTTATTTTTGTCTTTTTTTTATGATTTTTTGATTATTTTAAGGTTAACTGGATTTATTTAAATCCAAATCAAGCCCTAAATTTTTCAGATGGCACAGCGTTTCCTCAGATCCGTCGAAACGCAGCCGATCCGTTGCGGGGTTCCGAACAGTGGATCAAGCTAGAATGAATCACAGCCGTTCATTTCCAAAACACGAAAATGGATGACATCCGTTCATCCCTTTCATCTGTTCTAAACCTGAACACCGTCCATGTTCTAGAAACAAGTTCTCACTCGATTCTTAATGGAATCGAGTGATTTTTATTTCTAGAGCTTTATCTGAAGGAGACAAACATATCCATACTGATTTGTATGGGGTTTGAGTTTGCTAGATCTAGACCAAGCTCGAGTTGGGTGTGAAGAACCATACCTTGGCCATAGTTAACATAAACTTAAATTGACTGACTTGGAAGCTTCATTTGGTCCCTAGAACACTTTTCCTAAACTCAATTTGAGGTCAAATTGAGTCCTTATATGAGTTCAATCTCAAGGTGGCTCAGCTTGTGTGGGTGATGTCAAATAATAGGTTAGAGGCTATGGGGAAGCTCAATTTCGATTGGGCTCATCCTCACTCAGTCCCTAGATGGATTTAGGTAAGTCAATTTGAGGTTTTGAGTGGTTTAGTTTCATACTCCAAAAATGTCCTATTTTTTAGTGTTTTCAAGTTGATTAAATAGGGGAAGTTGAGTCAATTTTATGGCTCAATTCTATGGGGTTTCAAATGCCTAGGCCCTAGAGAGTAAGCTTGGTGTTAGGAGTCGGGGATTATTTGAGCAATGTTTGGCTACCCACAATTTTGGCCTCTTCACATACCTTCTCGAGTTTGGGCTTATTTATAGCCATGGGAGAGCTTCACTTGGCTAGGGTTTATTGGGGAGGTTGCCAACTTCCCATTTAATTTCTTGAAGAGAGATTTTGGCTATGGATAAGGGTATTTGAGTTTCCCAAGCTTAACCCATGATGAACTTAACTATAGTGAAAGCTTGGCATGTATTTTGCCTCTTCTCCATCGGCTAGCTTATGAGGTGAATGGCGAGTTGGAAATAATCTTGTTAATCATCATCCACATAGGTTAGCATATCACCAATAATTTTTATGAGGAGACGACACAAAGATTTCCTCACACTCATTTTATGGTTTTATCATGATGACCTTTAACTATGGTGAAAGAATTGGTAAAGGTAAACTTTTCTTTGATTGGGTAAGGGGAGAGGTGAGTAGGGACTCTCCCAAACCCTTTCCTAAAGGGGACTTATTTAATTGAAACCATTTGAATTCATTTATCATGGCATCATGATGAACTTTCACCTTGGTCAACCATGGTAAAAGTGAAAGCATAAGTGGTGTTTTCCTCCTATTGGTGAGTCCATGGAATGTTTGATATGCCTTATAGCTTGGCCGACCACTGTTGGCATCATTTTTTTTTATATATTACATGCATGGGATGTCCATTCGAGCATACCAGGGTCGACAGGTGTTACTCGAAGCGTCGCGCGGGAAATTAGGTCAAATTGGCTCATCCACCAGCGAGCTTGTTCAGATGACCTCGAACGATGAAACGGACCACGCGAGTGTGTCCGGGACGTCGTTTTTACCTACGGAGGATGTTCATTTGGCTACGACATTGCGAACGGGCTTAAAATATGCGAATTATTCTTTTTTGGCCCAATTGCTCAAAAAGTGACCCGAACGACCCCGGATGACGAAACGGACTGCGTCTGTGCGTCCGGAACGTCGATTTTAGCTAAGAGGGACATCTACTTCGCTGCGAGGATGTGCACAGGTTAAAATTTCACGAATGATAATTATAATATTATTTTTATTATTATATAATATGTATAAATAATATTATATTTATCATATTTATAAAACCTACGCTAAACCCTCCCCTCTCTCCTTATCTCTCGCACGCGACCCAGCCGCAGCCCCCGTTCGCGAACCCTAGCCGACCTCGCGCTCACCCCGCCTCCTCTCAAGCCGGCGAACCTCGCCGAGATCCTTCCTCCTCACCGGCGTCGCCCCCAGCGCCTCTCCCGACGGCTCCGATCTTCTCGGCAAGCCTTTTCGCCACTTTCTCCCTCGCGTTCGAATGATGTCGGCCGCCACACCTCGCCCTGCGATCCAGCTGCGGTTCGAGCCTGCCATCCCCTCTCTCTCCCTCCTATCGCGACGCAGCAGCCAAGCCTCGCGCCGTCACTGTTCTCGCGAGCCAAAGCCCATTCATCCTCTTGGCCGAAGTTCTCGCTGCCACTCTCTCGCCGAACCTCTTCCTCTCCGGCTTTTTGCCTCACCGACATCGCATTTATGACGGCAAAAAATCAGCAAGGAGAGGGTCGAATTTTTGGGCTCTCTGCATTTTTTTTGCTCCCGGCATGCACCGTTGGCAAGCTAACTCCTCAACCTCGCCATCCTATCTTCCCGACGACCCGATACTTTACCGGAGCACCTCGATGTCGTGAGACAGCGAACGTCATCGCTGTTCGAGGAGGTGCAAACTTCTTTTACCTCATGTTTTCTCCTCTTTCGCCGGCGTCGAATGACCCTTTCGTGAAGGTATATGTGCCGTCGCGTATTTTTCCTATGCTTAAATTATTTATTTTTGGGTACTTTACATACCTCACCTATTTTTCCCTTGTTTGCATGGTTTTGTTGCGAGGTGTGTCTCTTGCCCTCATTGAGACTTTTTCTCGTTCCCTACATGCTCGACGAGGTACATATTGCGAGGCGTGTCGGCACGTGGATCGAACACCGGTGGTTCGCCGGAAACGTGGGCTCTTCTTCAACATAAAGAGAACGCGTCTTCAACCTTCGCGGCGGTGAGATATCCTTATCCCTTAGCTAGCCCTAGGTTTAGTCTGGTCTAGGCACGTGGGTTCGGTCGCCCACGTGGGGTGGAGGTGCCGGACGACATGTGTCGACTGGTCGAACCGCCTATGTGATGGATCATTGATTTACCTAGAGTGAGCCGTAGGTTAGGAATCCTATGCATTGGCCAATCCCTATTCGTAGCCTAGCGATTCCCTGTTCTGAGCTTTAGATTTTAATCCTGCCGGGTTGGAATCCCAATTTCCCACAGTTTTGACGCTCCTAATCTCCCTTGGAGGGATTAGTTGAGTTTGATCTTAGAGGACAGGAAAAGCTTTGTAGCTAGTCCGTCCCATAAGATCGGGGCGTTCTTAGAGCGGAAAAAGCTTTGTAGCTAGTCCGCCCTACGAACGGTGGAGAGTTTCCCCTACGAGCAATCGGAGCGGGAAACCCTCTACATAGCCACGCCAAAACTGGAGGCGGCGATGCCGCAGATCCAAGTGCGTCAACCCTAGGTACCTATGTGAGGTTGTTAGGACGAGTTCGACGTGTCGTTGACCGTTTGGGTTTCATCGCATGTGCATGGATCATCTTGTTGCATTTTTGCATGTGGTCATTTGTTGCATTGTATGCGTGTTCGCATGAGCACTTCGGGTTGATCGGCTGTCCTGGGCCGATCCCCGATCCTCAGTTGGGTTCGATCGACTGTCCCAAGTCGATCACCTATCCTTTAGGGTTGGATTGGTTACCTCGAAATAATCCACCCATTTCTTTGGTCTGACCAGCCACCACGGTCCGGTCGACCGATCACTCATGTTTGTATGCTTTTGCATTTTATTGCATGTTTTATGGCATGTGCATGTTGGTACGGTTGCATGCTGCACCTTATTCTGTTTTGTTTGCATTTGCATTTGCAATTGCATTTGCACCGCACTTTTATGATTCTCCCTAGTGAGAATTATTCCACCTCCGAGTCACTGCCTCCTCGGCATACTCATTTGCTCGGGCCGCTGCCGCTACGGCATGGCCACCTCCTGGCCGCTGCCACTACGACATGCCCATCTTCGGGTCACTACCTCCCCGGCATACCTATCCTTTTGGACCGCTGCCACTACGGCATGCCCGCTCTTTTCGAGTCACTGCCTTTAGGTATACTCACCATCACCACTTTGGTGCATTCTCTTTGCATGGAGCATCCTTGCATTTTGCATGATGTGTGTGCTTGCCATTTTGGGCGCCAGTTGTGATTGTTTCGTACTTCAGTCGAGCAATCACAATGTGGGCTTCTTGCATGACTGTTTGCTTACCCATTCCTCGATGGCTTGTCCTACTCGTTAGGAGAGTGACCCCGTGTCGGTCGCGATGCCTTAACGAGCATTGCTTATTGGGTTGATCCCAATGAGCAATGCGAATTAAGTCATTGGGATCGGCACAAGTATGATTGTGCTAAGGATCCATTGGATCTAACTTGTGTCACCCCTCTTCGTGACGCCCTTTAGATCCTTCAGATCTTTAGGTCGGGGCCGGTATGGCGACCCCGTCAAAGTCATACTATACCTAGACTTACCCCGCATTTAGGCACTAGGTTTGTGCACTTTCGTTAGATGGAATGCTAGGCTGGGACTTAGGTTGCTAGGTAGTCTTTTTGATGCCTGGCTATTGTTCTTTGCTGGATTGTTGCCCTAGCCAGGCATCTTTCTTTTGCATCGTACTTGTTGTGTGACTGCATGCTTCATATGTGTGGTAGTGTGTTAGGACGCTTTTCTGCAGGGAGCCATGCTTATTTATACACATACACAGGTACCGCTATGGGGGGAGCAAGTGATGATTTCTGACATATTTGCTTGCAGGTGCTATTTAGCTCCCCCATTTATAAAGCATGGCTCATTATACGTCATTTGCATGTGAGCTTTCCCGCTAACACTTGTTTTCATGCAGGATTGAGTCTTTTTCTTTTTCTTTGTACTTCTAGAGTCTAGGAGAGTCCTGTAGTAGAAATAAGATACGGGCACGGGTTCCAAGGTGTTTGGCGTAGGAACCACGTAGAGGGGACTAGGAGCTGATGCTCGTGCCCCGTATCTTAATTCTGCATTTTTTATATTGATGTATAGAATTAGGACCGGGCATGTATATGCGGAGTCCGCCGCATTTTTCTTTTTCTGGATTATGTTGCCGGTCCAGCGGCATTTTGGCCTCTTTTATTTTATTATGAAGTGCTTTCTTTCTTGCTTTTATTGCATATTTGCATGCCTGCATATGTTTTCCTTGTTTCTTTCTGTGATCTGGGATTTCACGATATCATTTAGGCTCTTTAAGGACCCTAAAATTGTAAACTTTATATGTTAAAAATCCTAATAAAATATTCAAGATAAATGAATTTTAGGATTAAAATATTCAAGATTTTAAAATATGCACTTTTACTTTCTTGCATGGCCTTCGGGCCGGATTTTAAATGGGTTGCATTGCATAGCTATCACCCAAGTCATACTAATAGGGCCTCCACATTACTTAAGGACCGCTCTAGATAACTGCATTCATATTCGCATGTCCCGAGGAGGAGTCCCCGCGCTTCTCCAACCTGACTGGCCCAGCATACCTTTATAGGTAGTTGTATAGTGCGCCTAGGGTGTTAGAAGGCTCCCCGACCCAGACGGGGTGTAAGTCCTTTTGTTTGGAGCGTTTGCAGCTTTGTAGCTGAACCTCCATCTCTCTTCCTTTCCCGAGGCATCTTGTCACTTTCGCAGGTGTAACACCCACCTCTTGGAGCCCCAGCTTATAGTCATAGGATAGAGTTTCCTTTCTTTGACCTTAGGGCTACCGAGGTCCCCGTGGATAATGCAATTCTTGGAATTCTGACAGGGGATCCCAGGATGTGTTGGGTCGACTACCTTCACGTTCTGGTAGACTTAGGGTCCTACTGCTTTGGATGACGGGTCTGTGATACCCCGACTTAGCTACCTCTACCCCTTTAGGATTACTCCTTCCTTCCTTTAGCTACCCCTATTGAGCCCTTTCGCTCCTTGACTTCGTTGATATCATTTTGACAGCCCGATGCCGATGAGCTACCGCCCGTTTGGGATACGACGATTTGTCCTCTGCCCTTATGGCCCGGACGTGCTTTGACGTGTTGGGATACCTCCGTCAAGATGATTTAGGTTATTCTGTGGGTTTCGTATGCTGATGAGCCGCTACCCCATTTGGGATGTGAGAGACTCACTCTCTGCCTGATGGCTTAGCGAGAGCTTTGAAGCGTCGAGACTTTCCCACACGGAATAATCTCCCTTTGATTGTCTATACCCCAGTTCTATGATAATATAAAGCGAAACTCCTTTTATCGAGAGTATTCTTGGGTATCCCCCAAGATGTAATTAACCAGTAGGAATACGTTCCTCTGGGAGTGCTCTTGACCCCAGAACGTGCACATACACTTGACTCTCTGGTTATGGGTATTCTACGTAGATACTTCTTTCGCGGATATTGGTTCAAGGTGCCTCGCCGGATCTTGTTTGGGCGGACATGCTCGACTTATCCTTGCGAGGTTTATCGCACGTAGACTCTCCATGTTTTTCTTTTCTCTTGTTTGTCACTTTGTCGTATGTCCCTTCTTAATCGGTTCCTCTCCTCTTCGAATCACTTATTTGATTCGGGAGGGAGATTTATTCGAATAAGGGAAGTATACGACGACTGACAAGCTGGCGACTCCTTTTAAAATAAAAAAAGAGAAAAAGAATGGCGAAAAAAAAAACTGGCGACTCCGCTGGGGAAGAGTCTCTCTCTCCATACTTGGAGTTTCGCTTTTGTTATGGGGTTATAGTTGCTCTCTCGATATTGGGGGTTTCGCTCATATTATCATGACCTGGTTCTCTTCCTTCGAGTCACAGTTGAGCCTTTTGTGAGACCTTGGTTTTCAGTCCATGTGTCAGTTGCTAGGGGTAGCAACTCGATGCATTCTATCCCTTCTCTCACCCTCGACATTTCGGTTGCAGTATTATCGCATGCATCGATGTCGTTGTCGTTTGTGCTTGGTTTCATAACATTTCCTTACTTTTGATCGTTGTCCCTTTTTGCCCCGCTATGCGGAAGAGCAGGAAGGTTGATATGATCATTGCCGCCAGGGAGAGCTCTTTCCCCTCTCCCCAAGCATTTTTGTGCTCCTGAGGGTGTCATAACCTTCAGTTTCTTCGAGCACCCATGTGGGGTTACCTTACGTAATCCTACGCCCTTTGAGACATTTTGCTCTGTGCCCTCCCCCTTAAAAGGAGAGACGTGCACATTGAGTCTTTCATACGCCATTTGAGGCATTTTCTCTATGCCCTCCCCCTTAAAAGGAGAGACATGCATATTGAGTTGTTCTTACGCCATTTGAGGCATTTTTCTATGCCCTCCCATTTAAAAGGGGAGACGTGCATATTGAGTTGTTCCTGCACTATCTGAGGCGTTTTCCTCCTTGTCCTCCCCCTTTAAAGGGGAGTCATACACATTTAGCTGTTTTTGCTGTGGTGGCTCGCGTCGCGTTCGCTTCTTTTGCAAAAAGAGGACGACGCTCGATAGCGATGCACCACCGCACCTGACGGTCTTTTCTAGACTTGTCCCTTCGTGTTCTCACGTATCTCCTTGCCATAGGCAGGTGAGTTTTCTTTTAGCAGTAGGTTTGTCACTACTGTCGTCGTTGTGACATTTGTCCCGACTCTCTTTCTGTTCCAGTTTTTCCTCGAGGATCCATCTCGTCCCTCGATTAGGCAGGAAGGCCATGAGGACCGTGAATAGATTGCCTGCAAATTTAGCGACATTGCTTGTATCAGTGTTTCTATACCCATTTTGACTCCCGTTTAGGAGGTGCCTTCGGCCCCGTTTTGAGTCATGTTTGCTACTCGTCCCCGTTGAGCTGGACCACGTCCTCATCGGACATTTGCTACGTGCCCCCTTTGAAAAGGAGTTGTGCATGTAGTACTACTTTCGTTGTAGCAACCCGCATTGGTGTTACTTTTCCCTTAAGGAAAGGACTAGTGCCAGATGGCAATACGCTATAATGCTCTTTCCTGCTTACTAGCCTCTATTTTAGTCCTTCCATATGTTTAGGATTTCCATCCTCACGGATGTTGCATTATGTAAGAGTGCTAGAGTTACCGGCTATGGTACCGTCTCTCTCAGCGGTGTGATTGGATCCCCACGGTGATTTATTTTGGTTCCGGCCCAAGATTTATACTTAAATCTTGAAGGTTGAGAATCACATTTCTTGTCCTCCGATGTTGTGGACCATGTCGACGTCATGGCTTGTTTTGGTTCTGGCCCGGGATGGTGCTAAATCCTGTCGGCTGAGAATCACCTCTTCATCTTCTGGCGATGTGGACCATGTCCCCGCCATGACTTGTTTCCGATTCAGCACAGGATAACGCCCAAATTCCATTAGCTAAAAATCATCTTCTCTCCTCTGTCTGGTTATGTGGACTACATCCAGTCAGGTTTGCTTGGGATTCTTCCCTCCTTCGGATGCAAGTCATTCTCACCTTGCAGTCCGTATTGTTGTTTCTACCACGAGTTCTCTGACTTAGAAGATCGTAGGAGCATCTTCCTCTTTAAGTGGAAATGTTTTTGCTGGTTTGATGTTTGTCCCAGCCCCAGTTGTTTTGGTTTCTCTGAGGTCTCGCCTGTCCCTACATTAGGCAAGGGAGTCCAGAAGAATAGGAACAGACTGCTGCAACCATAGTGGCTGACTTAGCCGCAGGTCTCTTTACGTGTTGAGATTCTAGTTTCCTCTTTGAGAGGATAGGGTCCAATTTCTAGAGATGAGTTCCTTGCTTAGATCTCTGAAATATCTAAGCATGCTGTGTAAGAACTCCTCTACTTACCATACCCCACAATCCTTATAGTAGGAGACCGAGATATACTTCTCAGTCCACTACAAGATCCGGATGTTTGCCATCCGTCGTGCGAGGCCATGAGACCCACCGAGGAGTTGCATGGAACCCTTGGCGTGGTATTTAGTGCCACTTGCCAGATGTTGTGCCAGGTATCACTGATGATCATGTTAGAGTGGCTTTTGCCCATATTTGATGTGCTAACTCTTTCCTGAAATCACGAGGAAAATTTTGTGGCTTCCTCTTCATCGCGCTAGATGAATTTGTCCTATGTCGATAAAGGGAGATCCGGGGCATAACCCATCGATTCTCACCTTTTTTTTGGGACAAAAGTTGATCGTCGTCCTTCGACGAATATCCATTAGGTTAGGAAAATTCTTGCCACCATGTCTCTTGATATTCCGACGCTGCATGTTGAATAACTTTCTACATTTGATGGCGTGGGTTTACTTACCTTTGCTTTGAGTGGTGCTTTATCCTACCACTTTTCACCTATTAAGCAAGGCTATAATGGATGTTTTATACTCCGATTGGGGACGCCCCCAAAATCTCTTGTTGATAACATTTTATATTGACTAGTCCATTTTGCTAGTCTTAGTCGATCCATGTTTAGCCGGGATGCACATCTCCCAGGCTGTTTGAGAGTGCCTCATTCGATTTGAGCTATGCTTGCCTTTTGGCTAAGCTCTTGATGAGAGCATTTCTTTGCTAAGACCACCTTATTTGTCTAGCATTTGATTTAAGTCAGTCTACTTTGAACCTGACTAGGATTTGGTGCCTCACATATTTAGGACCTTATTGACTTTTTAGTCTGTTCTTGGTGAGAAAGCATCACTGTGAGATGGATTCATCTCCTATATCCAACCTCGTGGATATTTTGTTTGACTTGGTTGATTCTTATCACCTTGTCAATATTCATGTTGAACTGATTAAAGTACTTTGTCATGATAAATCAGTCCATGACTCGTCGTGATACCTCAATATCCGACACTATCGATTAGACCTCGCTGCTTATCTAACCGAGATATACCTTGACCGAGAGGCAGTGGCTTCTTATCCTTGTACCCTTGATATTTCGGCTCCATTTACAGAGGCCGTTGAGACGCTTCCTAAAGGAACTGTGCTCCTTAGTTGATCTTATCTTGGATTTTCCTTCGATGTTTCTTGAGGTTGAATCTATGATAGATCCTCAGGATGGGTTTAAGCCAGACCATGTATGCACCTTCTTAGGATTTGCTCGATCTTCATGGTTCGGGGATTTGAATTATGTCTTGATGACCGAATCTCTTACTTTAATGAACTTTCACCTAAGTCCTGAGAACACCTCAGAGTGACTAGATGGGTGTCATTGAGATGTGAGTAGTTTCAGAGACTATTTAGATCTCTTACTTTTCCATTCAGCTAGACCGATGGAAGCTTGACAAGTAATGTACCATAAAATTCTAAGAATCTTTCTTCAGGAGATTTTTGAGTCAGAAGAAATTACTTTATAACAAAAAGAAGCTCACCAGATATAGTAATTCTCAGGAGAGATAAAAAAAAAGTGTGAAAGGCTTCAAAATAAAAAAAAAAGAAAAAAAGATTAAAAAAAATGATCAACACTCCTTAGAAGAAGCTTGAGGTGAGTGGGAAATAAAAATTTCGATATAAAGAACCTTTTGATTTCAAAATTCTCCTGGTAAGATCCTTAGAATATTAAGGTTCAGAGAATTGTTTAAGTGACATTGGGATGACTGATAAATTCTTAATTGATTTAAAGACATCTCCAAAATGAAAACATTTTCTTTACACCCGGATACGAACGACGAGGCCTATCTAGGCTAAGGGTGAAAATAATTAAAGGATAGGGACTAGGGAAGAGTACTTAAGGAAAATTCCACCTAGACCTGAATTTTGCAAATCTCATATTTTGCATGGTATATCTGGTCATGAGTCTAGAATGCTTACTTGAGAGCTCCACTTACCAGATTGAGTTGGGATGTCACGCCAAATCGTTCCCCATAACGACTTTTGTTGGGAATAAAAAAAAAATAATATTTAATGCCAATGAAAAAATATAAATGGCATGGAAGGCTCTCAATAGCTTTGTGGGCATGTTGTACGACATACCGTACACCCACATTATATCACGCTTGATGTGTTGACCCTCTGGGTCCGGCAGTCCTTCCTTGGAAGTTGACTCTCCTTCTTGTGTGTGGACTCTTCACCCACCACCCTTACGTACTATGTGGCGACCCTCTGGGTCCGGTGGCCCTTCCTTCGGAAGAAAGGCTTGCCATCTTGTGGGCTTTTTACCCACCTTCTTGTACACTTTATCTGTTGATCTTCGGGTTCCTGGCAGTCCTTCCTTCAGAAGTTGACTAGCCTTCTTTATGGGTATGTTGTACGACACTGTACACCCACCCATTCCTTTGCTTCATTGCAAGTAAGAGAGGTCTTGTGCATCTCTTAAAACCGATTGCCGAATTGCTAAACGGATAAAGTGGAAGTCTTACGAGCGGCTTATACTCGGCGCAACCAAGTATCGGTGTAAGAGAAGCCAAGTACTTCTCTTATCTTTTCTCTTCGGTTCCTCGCTTCGAGTGGACCCGAACGAGTGTGTCCCACCCATCATAAATGAGTGTGGTAGATACATTCGTCCCTCTCGTCATAGTGAGAGTGGAAGATACCCTCTTTTTGGAGGATTTGAGCCTAGCTTATGATTAAGCAGTTATGGTTATCATACCTTGCTAAGCTAACCTTCACAATATCTCGATTAACAGAATCAATTTTGATTGATATTTGCCTTGTGCAGGAAAGCCATGACCTTTTCTAGCATTCTTGTTCGGTTACCCATTCTACTAGGGTCCGGACTGAGCACCTTTCATGGATATGCTAATCCCGCTCACTTCAGATGAGTGTGGTGTATTCCCTCTTAAGGGATATGTTTTGGTTTGGTCTTACGGCTAAATATCATTTGGTTGGTTCGCTCTATTTTGCCCAACCTTTCTAAGGTGTCTCGACTGACTGAGGTCAAGTTCGATTGATGCCTCTTTTGTGTGGGAAAGCCATACTTCTTTCCTCGACTCCTCTATTCGGTCGAGCACCCTGTGTGGGTCCGAACTAGAGTCTCCCGCTCATTTCAAATGAGTGCGGCATTTTCCCTCTTAGGAGGATGTTTTTGGGTTGGTCTGAGATCCACGCACCCATGCGGTTGGAATGCTATATTTTTTTTTACCAACCACTCTTGGATATTGTGGTAATTCCCCATTGGAATTCATTCTACCAAATTTCCGGTAGCAGTATAGTATAGGGTTGTTATGTTTTGACCATCCACCCTCTTTGATATTCTTAACTCGGTCAATTTTCATTGCCTTGTTGGAGCGACATGTTGTTTCGATTTTAGACTTTGTTTATTGTCTATCCGATCAATGTCCCTAGTCAGTTGCATTTTTGATGCATGACATTTGACCCGATATTTTCCCCGGCATGAGTTGCCTTAGCCAGTTCTTGCAGGAAATATCTGTTGAGCTCTCCTCAGCGACAGCTACTTCGCTAGTTCTGAGGGCCCTTTAGCGAGACTTATTTCGCTAGTGCTTGCTTAAAGCACTCTACATTTGGACTTGTGAGTCCACCTCGATGATATTTCGATTGGCTTGGTTAGTTTGGTCCGCCTCATTGAATGACATGTTGTATCGGCCGCTCGATTGATCCATGTCTACACCGGGATATTTGATGCCTCCCAGCAGAACTACTTTGCTAAATGGGAGAATCCCCTACGAGATTTGTCTCGCTAGTGCTTACATAAAAGCACTTTTGTGGTTAGACCATTTCGGTTACCTAACCCCGTTAATTTTTTCGATTATTTGGTTAGTTTTGTCTGCCACATCGAGTAACATGTTGCATCGGCCTTATCGCCGATCCATGTTTAGTTGGATCGCTCCATGCATCCAGCATATACTTTGAGCACGATACCTCAGGCTATTTTAGCCATATGGTCGCTCATTTGATGCATAGGCAGGATACCTCCCCCCTGTCCTATTTGATATTTTCGACTACTTAGGTTGGTTCTATCTGCCATGTCGAGTGACATGTTGCATCAGTCTTACTACTGATCCATGTCCTGTCGGAGTACTCTGACATCCGACTATACTTTGAGCATCTTGCCTCAGGTTGTTTCACCTTAGTGGCCGCTCGTTTGATGTGTAGGCAAGACACATAGCTCTCGTCCTTTTTAGTATTTGACTAGGACACATACCTTTTGTGTCAACTGATACATTCAACCAGGATACATACCTCCTGTGTTATTTGATATGTTTGGCTGGGATACATACTTCCTGCACCATTTGATATGAGAAGTAGAATATGTACCTCCTACTCTACTTGATGTGTAGTCAGGATACATACTTCATGGACTACCTCGATCAGGATATATACCTTCCTGATCATTTGATGTTCCGATTAAAGGCACTATTGCCTTCACTTGGCCGACCCTTGATGATAAGACCTTATTATGAGGCACGTCGGGTTTCACGACCATTTGGCTTTTAGGTCTCTCGAACCGCATGCCCATTCTGGCTTGTTCTCTTATGAGAGCTTTCTTCGGCTTTCTAGCCATGTTCCTCGAGCCATATGACACTGTAGTCGGCTCTGTTATGAGGACATCTCGTCTTTTGACGTTTTGGCCCCGTAGCCGTTTGATATGACATTTCTCGAGCTATATGACGCTCTAGTCAGCTCTTATGAGAATATATTGTCGTATCCGACTCATTAGCCTTTCGATACTTCTCAGACCATATGTCCCTTTTGGGCCGGTTCATTTATGAGAGTATCTCTTCTTCAGACTTTCCTTGGGTCATGCCTCTACGGCCTCTGAACCCACCCCTAGGTTACGCCTTTAAGGCCTCTGAACCTATTTTTGTGGTTATGCCTTTATGGCCCCTGAACCACTGTATTTGGTCATGCCTTCACGGCCTCTGAACCACCTCTCTCTTTTTTCTTTTGGGTCAACCATACTTTATACTCACTGGTTTGATCGCCACCTCTGATCAGGATATGTTGTGCTTTATAGCCACCTGATTAAAGTGATGGGTGTTTCATCTCAAGGAGATCAGTAGACTCGCAATTGCGGTCTCTTTCAGAGGAAACATAACAGGAGATTTGGTCACACGAGATGACTGGGTTTTCTCCCCTACTGTTTTGAATGTGGTCAGGTACGGGGTTTTCATCGATTCTGTTGTTCCGAATGAGGTCAAACAGATCGATATTGCCGTTTCGAATGAGGTCAGGCAAAACCCCAGCCAAACATGTCCATTTTATCTGGCCTGGCTGGGTCCTTTCTCTCCTACCGTTTTGAATGTGGTCAGGTACGAGATTTTCATCAACTCTGTTATTTCGAATGAGGCCAGACAGATCGATTTTGCCGTTTCGAATGAGGTCAGGCAAATCTTTTCTCGGTCATACCATGTCCGGTTTATCCGGCATGGCCGAGCTCTTCGGTGGACGGTTAGCTTCGACTCATCGACCACCACCCCCAACCATACCCTACTCGGCTTTTCCGCCTCGGTTCGGGATCCTTTGTGGTTATGCCTCTACAGCCTCTGAACCACCCCCTAGGTTATGCCTCTACGGCCTCTGAACTTATTTTCTTGGTTATGCCTCTACGACCTCTAAACCACCCCCCTAGGTTATGCCTCTATGGCCTCTGAACCTATTTTTGTGGTTATGCCTTTACGGCTTCTGAACCACCCCTTTTAGGTTATGCCTTTACAGCCTCTGAACCTATTTCTGGCGATTGACCGGTCACGACAAAGTTAGCCACACCCTCGACCATACCATGTCCAGCTTATCCGGCCTCGGTCGAGGTTTCTTTTACTCTTTTCTTGGGATGTCACCCGGACTACCAAGGGATACTCTCCTTTCAGGATGCTTCCAACAAGTGCACTGTGCCTCAGCGGTGCACCACACTTGTTGGGGGTCCTTTGTTGGCATCATTTTTTTTATATATTACATGCATGGGATGTCCATTCGATCATACCAGGCTCGACAGGTGTTACCCGAAGCGTCGCGGGGGAAATTAGGTCAAATTAGCTCATCCACCTGCGAGCTTGTTCAGATGACCTCGAACAATGAAACGGACCACGCGAGTGTGTCCGGGACGTCGATTTTACCTACGGAGCATGTTCATTTGGCTACGACATCGCGAACGGGCTTAAAATATGCGAATTATTCTTTTTTGGCCCAATTTCTCGAAAAGTGACCCGAACGACCCCGGATGACGAAACGGACTGCGTCAGTGCGTCCGGAACGTCGATTTTAGCTAAGAGGGACATCTACTTCGCTGCGAGGATGTGCACATGTTAAAATTTCACGAATGATAATTATAATATTATTTTTATTATTATATAATATATATAAATAATATTATATTTATCATATTTATAAAACCTACGCTAAACCCTCCCCTCTCTCCTTATCTCTCACACGCAACCCAGCCGCAGCCCCCGTTCGCGAACCCTAGCCGACCTCGCGCTCACCCCGCCTCCTCTCCGGCTGGTGAACCTCGCCGGGATCCTTCCTCCTCACCGGCGTCGCCCCTAGCGCCTCTCCCGACGGCTCCGATCTTCTCGGCAAGCCTTTTCGCCACTTTCTCCCTCGCGTTCGAATGATGTCGCCCGCCACACCTCGCTCTCGCGATCCAGACCGCGGTTCGAGCACCGCCATCCCTCTCTCTCCCTCCTATCGCGACGCAACGAACCAAGCCTCGCGCCGTCATCGTTCTCGCGAGCGAAAGCCCATTCTTCCTCTTACCGAAGTTCTCGCTGCCACTCTCTCGCCGGACCTCTTCCTCGCCGGCTTTTTGCCTCGCCGACATCGCATTTATGCCGGCGAAAAATCAGCAAGGAGAGGGTCGAATTTTTGGGCTCTCCGCATTTTTTTCGCTCCCGGCATGCACCGTTGGCAAGCTAACTCCTCAACCTCGCCATCCTATCTTCCCGACGGCCGGATACTTCGCCGGAGCACCTCGACATCGTGGGACAGTGAACGTCATCGCTGTTCGAGAAGGCGCAAACTTCTTTTACCTCATGTTTTCTCCTCTTTCGCCGGCGTCGAATGACCCCTTCGTGAAGGTATATGTGGCGTCTCGTATTTTTCCTATGCTTAAATTATTTATTTTTGGGTACTTTACATACCTCACGTATTTTTCCCTTGTTTGCGTGGTTTTGTTGTGAGGTGTGTCTCTTGCCCTCATTGAGTCTTTTTCTCGTTCCCTACATGCTCGACGAGGTACATATTGCGAGGGGTGTCGGCACGTGGATCGAACACCGGCGGTTCGCCGGAAACGTGGGCTCTTCTTCAGCATAAAGAGAACGCGTCTTCAACCTTCGCGGCGGTGAGATATCCTTATCCCTTAGCTGGCCCTAGGTTTAGTCTGGTCTAGGCACGTGGGTTCGGTCGCCCACGTGGGGTGGAGGTGCCGGACGACATGTGTCGACCGGTCGAGCCGCCTATGTGATGGATCGTTGATTTACCTAGAGTGAGCCGTAGGTTAAGAATCCTATGTGTTGGCCAATCCCTATTCGTAGCCTAGAGATTTCCTGTTCTGAGCTTTAGATTTTAATCCTGCCGGGTTGGAATCCCAATTTCCCACAGTTTTGGTGCTCCTAATCTCCCTTGGAGGGATTAATTGAGTTTGATCTTAGAGGACAGGAAACACTTTGTAGCTAGTCCGTCCTATAAGATCGGGGCGTTCGTAGAGCGGAAAAAGCTTTGTAGCTAGTCCGCCCTACGAACGGTGGAGAGTTTCCCCTACGAGAAATCGAAGCGGGAAACCCTCTACATAGCCACACCAAAACTGGAGGTGGCGATGCCGCAGATCCAAGTGTGTCAACCCTAGGTACCTATGTCAGGTCGTTAGGACGAGTTCGAAGTGTCGTCGACCGTTTGGGTTTCATCGCATGTGCATGGATCATCTTGTTGCATTTTTGCATGTGGTCATTTGTTGCATTGTATGCATGTTCGCATGAGCACTTCGGGTTGATCGGCTGTCCTGGGCCGATCCCCGATCCTCAATTGGGTTCGATCGACTGTCCCAAGTCGATCACCTATCCTTTAGGGTCGGATTGGTTACCTCGAAATAATCCACCCATTTCTTTGGTCTGACCAGCCACCACGGTCCGGTCGACCGATCACTCATGTTTGTATGCTTTTGCATTTTATTGCATGTTTTCTGGCATGTGCATGTTGGTCTGGTTGCATGCTGCACCTTATTCTGTTTTTTTTTGCATTTGCATTTGCATTTGCAATTGCATTTGCACCGCACTTTTATGATTCTCCCTAGTGAGAATTATTCCACCTCCGAGTCACTGCCTCCTCGGCATACTCATTTGCTCGGGCCGCTGCCGCTACGGCATGGCCACCTCCGGCAGCTGCCACTACGGCATGCCCACCTTCGGGTCACTGCCTCCCCGGCATACCCATCCTTTTGGGCCGCTGCCACTACGGCATGCCCGCTCTTTTCGAGTCACTGCCTTTATGGCATACTCACCATCACCACTTTGGTGCATTCTCTTTGCATGGAGCATCCTTGCATTTTGCTTGATGTGTGTGCTTGCCCTTTTGGGCGCCCGTTGTGATTGTTTCGTACTTCAGTCGAGCAATCACAATGTGGGCTTCTTACATGACTGTTTGCTTACCCATTCCTCGATGGCTTGTCCTACTCGTTAGGAGAGTGACCCCGTCTCGGTCGCGATGCCTTAACGAGCATTGCTTATTGGGTTGATTCCAATGAGGAATGTGAATTAAGTCATCGGGATCGGCACAAGTATGATTGTGCTAAGGATCCATTGGATCTAACTTGTGTCACCCCTCTTCGTGACGCCCTTTAGATCCTTCGGATCTTTAGGTCGGGGCCGGTATGGCGACCCCATCAAAGTCATACTATACCCAGACTTACCCCGCATTTAGGCACTAGGTTTGTGCACTTTCGTTAGATGGTGTGCTAGGCTAGGACTTAGGTTGCTAAGTAGTCTTTTTGATGCCTGGCTATTGTTCTTTGCTGGATTGTTGCCCTAGCCAGGCATCTTTCTTTTGCATCGTACTTGTTGTGTGACTGCATGCTTCATATGTGTGGTAGTGTGTTAGGACGCTTTTCTGCAAGGAGCCATGCTTATTTATACACACACAGGTACCGCTATGGGGGGAGCAAGTGATGATTTCTGACATATTTGCTTGCAGGTGCTATTTAGCTCCCCCATTTATAAAGCATGGCTCATTATATGTCATTTGCATGTGAGCTTTCCTGCTAACACTTGTTTTCATGCAGGATTGAGTCTTTTTCTTTTTCTTTGTACTTCTAGAGTCTAGGAGAGTCCTGTAGCAGAAATAAGATACTATGGGGTTCCAAGGGGTTTAGCGTAGGAACCACGTGGAGGGGACTAGGAGCTGATGCTCGTGCCCCGTATCTTAATTCTGCATTTTTTATATTGATGTATAGAGTTAGGACCGGGCATGTATATGCGGAGTCCGGCCGCATTTTTCTTTTTCTGGATTATGTTACCGGTCCAGATGGCATTTTGGCCTCTTTTATTTTATTATGGAGTGCTTTCTTTCTTGCTTTTATTGCATATTTGCATGCCCGCATATGTTTTCCTTGTTTCTTTCGTGATCCGGGATTTCACGATATCATTTAGGCTCTTTAAGGACCCTAAAATTAGTAAACTTTATATGTTAAAAATCCTAATAAAATATTCAAGATAAATGAATTTTAGGATTAAAATATTCAAGATTTTAAAATATGCACTTTTACTTTCTTGCATGGCCTTCGGCCGGATTTTAAATGGGTTGCATTGCATGGCTATCACCCAAGTCATACTAATAGGGCCTCCACATTACTTAAGGACCGCTCTAGATAACTGCATTCATATTCGCATGTCCCGAGGAGGAGTCCCCGCGCTTCTCCAACCTGACTGGCCCAGCATACCTTTATAGGTGGTTGTCTAGTGCGCCTAGGGTGTTAGAAGGCTCCCCGACCCAGACGAAGTGTAAGTCCCTTTGATTGCCTATACCCCAGGTCTATGATAATATAAAGCGAAACTCCTTTTATCGAGAGTATTCTTGGGTATCCCCCAAGATGTAATTAACCAGTAGGAATACGTTCCTCCGGGAGTGCTCTCGACCCCGCAACGGTACATACACTTGACTCTCTGGTTATGGGTAGTCTACGTAGATAATTCTTTCGCGGATATTGGTTCAAGGTGCCTCTGCCCGATCTTGTTTGGGCGAACATGCTTGACTTATCCTTGTGAGGTTTATCTCACGCAGACTCTCCATGTTTTTCTTTTCTCTTGTTTGTCACTTTGTAGTAGGTCCCTTCTTAATCGGTTCCTCTCCTCTTCGAATCACTTATCTGATTCGGAAGGGAGATTTATTCGAAAAAGGGAAGTATACGACGACTGACAAGCTGGCGACTCCTTTTAAAATAAAAAAAGAGAAAAAGAATGGCGAAAACAACCACATCATCTTAGGGAGGAGGGTGAGTCATGCTTTGAAGTGAGGAGATTTTGACACCTTAAATTCCTCATCTTGGGTTGGTCGGTTTGACCAATTTTTATTGTTTTAGGTCAAGTTTTGACCTATGATGTCAATGTGATAGTTTTCAGGTCATGAGTTGTTTAGTTAGATCAAAGGTTGACCAATGTGGTGGTCATTGGATCAAAAATTGACCAGTTTGACAAAAGATGACTTTCTCGGGCCAAAGGTCGACAATTGGGTCAACGGGTGGTCATTGGGTCGAAATCGACTCAGTTTGACAAAAATTAACTTTTTGGGTCTAAGGTCGACCAACCGGTTCAATGGGTGGTCATTGGGTCGAAAATCGACTCGGCTTGACAAAAGTTGACTTTTTGGGTCTAAGGTTGACCAATTGGGTCAATGGGTGCTCATTGGGTTAAAAATTGACTAATTTGACCAAAGTTAACTTTTTGAGTCAATGGTTGACCAGTTTGGTCATTGGCTGGTCATTGGGTCAAAATTTGACCAAATTGACCATTGTAGACTTTTTGAGTTAAAGGTGGACAAGTTGGGTCAATGTTGATTAGATCAGATTTTTTCAGTACTGATTAGATCATTTTATGATGTCATTAAGATTTGGGATAAAAAGGATTTATAGCGTCTTACCTTAGACTTTAGGGTTTAGTGCCCATCGGTGAGATTTAGGAAGTCAATATTGGTATATTTCATGTCTCAAGCTGATTTTAAAATAATCCTCACAAAGGAGAGGTCAACAAATGGGCCCCCAATATGTGTGGAATACTGTACAAGTATGCCATACATATTGGCATTAACCGAAACGGTTTGAATAACCCAATAGAATTGTCAGTTTATAAGTCATTTTAATGTCAAAGAGATTTTATTTTGAAGAGAAGGTGGATGCCATACCATCTATCCTAAATGTCAAATGTCGATATGTGAATTTTGAGAAGGAATGCTATGCGAATTTTATCCATTCTCAAAGAAAGAGCTAAAGGAATGTCATGTTTTTGTGTCAGGAATGATCTTATATCCAATAGCTGGGAAGAGAGTGGATGACATACCATCTCTCCTAAATGTCAAATGTCGATATGTCAATTTTAAGAAGGAATGTTATGCGACCTATATCCTTTCTCAAAGAAAGAGCTAAAGGAATTTCATTTTTTTCGTGTCGGGAATTGTCTTCTATCCAATAGCTGGGAGAGAGAGGCTGTCATACATCTCTCAGAAATGTCAAATCTCAATATGTCAATTTTGAGAAGGAATGCTATGCAGCTTATATCCTTTCTCAGATAAAGAGCTAAAAGAATGTCATGTTTCCGTGTCGTGAAGGGTCTAATATCCAAGTAGTTGGAAGTTATGTGTGAAAAATACATAAACAAAAATGTATTCGCTGAGGATTTGACCTTTACAGGTCAAAAGATAAATCTCATGTTAATTATCACAAGTTGTTTATCTTGTCATTTTATTTAAAATATTCATTTTGACATTTTTTGACGTGATGACGTATTATTGTCAACCATGGAATATCTTACAAGATTTTATTTCACTCCCAAAGATAATGTACATAGATTGTAGAAGTCATCGATACATCATATACCATCTAACACACAATACAAACTGTCTATATAATATCATGTCAAAAGTTATCAGGTTGTTCGTCTGTTATCCCTAAAATCCTGGATACTGTTAGACCTTCCACAAATATTTAACTTTTCAAGACAATGTCTGTCGACTATATCTTAGGTATTTGACATTCATAGTAGTCATGGCAGTTCCAAGAGTTGTAGCCTTCTAGTTTTGGTATAGGTCGATATCCATCGAGATGCTTTCGAGACACATCCTCGCTCAAGTTTTTTGAAATATGTTTTGGCTCACACTTGGTATGCAATGTTTAGAAACCTCAGCTCCATTACCTTACAATATCAGGACTGACCCTCGTGGTAGAAGAATCTGGTAAGATCCCCGAAATTCTCCAGGTCCCACAATTTGTATTTCTCTTCCAAACGTAATAAAACATCTCGCTCATGAGTGATAAAGTGCAAAAGGGTCTTTCAAAGTCACGACTATCAATATGAGGTGGTATACAATCTCCTTCCTCATATATATTTAAAATACAACTATCAGGAACACAATCAGTAGGCATTATGTTCCATGTCATCAGTCATCTGATAATTTGGATAATCATTGTGGGTAGCCGATCTACTTGTTCATGTTGTAAGATCCCCGGGCGATTGCCATCCTTGTTCACAACATAATTATAAAAACATCCATATTGGATAGTCATACATCCCTTTCCACGTGTCCATCTATTAGGTTCAGAGTATGTCCTACTTCTTAGGCGCCCAGCTCGCTCGAGATCACGTGCATCCATTACATGTTCGATAATGATGCCTTGTTCAACTTCATTGAAACCCTGGTAAACAACTGAATGCCTTCCAATCTATTAACAGTTCGACTGTTAATATATTTAAATTTCTCAAATGATTGTCATTTAACAGCTTGAATATGTTTCACTTCTTCTCTAAAAGCAATTCGTTTACCAGTTGACGCTCTGCTATTGTGAGATCTAATGTTGGTATGTAAGGAGTAGGAGTGAATGTCTTTCTCTCGATTCTCTCCTCTTATTGATCCACCATTTATTCTCCTAAGACATAATATGTCTCTTTAGGAATATCTTCAAGGATTGGGAACTCAAACTCATTGTCTTCCTCCATAGGTTATATATTTTGTTTTTCTTTTTCTTCATGTCTTTTGAGTCGTTTGTTTCGATTTCTTCTTTAAGCTCTACTCAATACAGAGGCTAATTTTCTTCACTCTGCTAACAATTGCCTTTCCAGTTTCATGAGATGTAGATACTACTACTGATTTTAGTTTTCCATTGTCAATTTTTTATTTTTGTTCTGTCAAAATGAATTTTTCTGTCTCGATGCTTTGTTGATGAAGCTTAAACTCTAACACAGATGGTTTTCCTTTTTCTTATACTTGATTAGAAATGGATAATAGAGGTCATCATAAAGTAATGCAACTTGAGAAAGGTCAAAGTCAAAGTGGATTTTAGATCCTCTTTCACTACATCGTCGATCCAGAGCCAGAGGAACACTGCTTTGAAATGTAAAAAGAAGTCTGTTATTAGACATTTCCCTGAAAGTAACAGGATAATGTAACATATTAGACTTAATTTTAATTCAAAAATATCATTTAATTGTTGTTATCATTTTATTATGTCTAGGAATCATGCATATAAGCATTTGCTTAGTAGGCAAAAAGGATATCATAAGACACAAAGATCAAAATTTGTATAGCAAAGATAATTTGAAAGATTTTATTTTTTTCCCAATTTATAAACAAGTCATCATTTTTCATGTTGTATAATATTTTTTCAAGAAACGACCGTTGATCGGGGGCAATATTCTTTCTCCTTGATAATCTACCAATTGGTAAGATCCTCCGAAATATGCCTTTTCAAATACATATGGGCCCTCCCATATTGGTTCAAACTTTCCACCTATTTTTTGATGAGCGAGTATAGGTCTTCGGAGAACTAAAAATAATTCACCAATTTGAAAGGTTCTAGGATGAACCAATTTGTCATGGGACCGTATCATTTTTGCTTGATACAGTTCAAGATTTTGCTGAGCTTGTAGATGTTTGCTTTCTAAACTCTCAAGTTTTTCAAGTCGTAATTTAGCATTTTCTTCTTCAGTTATTTTGTTTGCTACCGCGACTCTAAGAGAAGGAATTTGACTTCAAGTGGTCAAATAGCTTCAGAACCATATACCAAAGCAAATGGTGTTGATCGTATTGGTGTTTGATATGTAGTCCTATAGGCCCATAGAGCGTCTATTAATCATTCACGCCACAATCTTGGACTATTAATTAATGTCTTTTTCAAAATTTGTATCAATGTTTTGTTGAAGGCTTCGCTAAAACATTGGATTTAGGATAATAAATTGTGGATTACCTCCATTCTATCCTATGTCTTTGAATAAAATTATTCATTCTTGTATTTTTAAAGATCAGTTCATTATCTGATATGACCCTTCAAAGAATTCCAAATCTATAGACAATATGAGTCTTAAAGAAATGGAGAACATGTTCTGCCTTAACTTCTCTGAGTGGTATTGCTTCTGCCCATTTGGAGAAGAAATCAGTGGCTGCTAGAATAAATTGATGACTTTTAGACGATGGAGGGTCTATAGGGCCCACTATGTCGGTGCCCAAGATTTAAATGGCCAAGATGCAATAGTTGAATGTAATATATTTGGCGGTTAGTGTAAGACCACTCCAAGTATTTGACATTGATGACATTTATTTGCGACCTCAAGACAATCATTCATCATTGTTGGCTCATAATATCCCATTCTTTTTATTTTCATTTTCATCTTAGGCCTAGATTGGTGTGCACCACATAGACCTGAATGAACTTCTTTAACAATCTCTTAAGCTTCAGCTTGGTTTAGGCATCTTAACCACATTTGGTCAAAAGTTCGTTTGTAATGATTATCATTTACTAGAGCATATGATAATGCTCCTTGTCTGATTTGAGATGTGATAGAAGTGTTTTCCGGTAACCTTCCCGTTTGCAAATATTGAATAATTGGTTGTCACCAATCATCTTATTCTTCATCATTTTTTGTCATTGTTGTGTCTTCACCAATTTTATGCAGATTATCCATGTCAATTTGGGAAAGAACTTGTCTTCCTTTTATAGAAACTAATATGTCGTCTTCTACTGGAAAAGTGAATTCTTTTGCAAGTTTTACCAAAGCATCTGCTAAAGAATTGTCTCGTCTAGGTATTAAGAAGACGTTACATCTGGAATTTGTTGAAGCAGTTTTAGAGTGTAACAAAAATATTGTTCCAATCAAGGTTTTAAAGTCTTGTATTTGCCTGCAATTTGATTGATATCACCTGAGAATATCCATAAATATCGATATTTTTTATTTCCATTAATATTGTCAATTCTAGACCGGTTATGAGCACTTCATATTCGGCTTCATTATTCATACACGGTTATGTTAAATGATAGGAAAATGGCATCATTGCTTTGTCTGGAGTAATGAAAATTAATCCTACTCCCGATTTATCTAGTATAATTATCTGTTTGTCTTTATCCTTTAGAGCAGATGACGCTCCATCAAAGTACAATTCCCATCGTTGCATGCTTAAACATTTTATTTCTAATATTTGTTCATCAGGTAAATCATCATTGAGAGGTGATCCAGTTGTAATTGGGTGTGCTGCTAAGAAATCTGCCAAGATTTTTCCTTTGAAAACACATAATGGTACAAATGTTATGTCAAACTGAAGCATATCATTGCTCATCTTGCTAATCTTTCAGGAAGTATTGGTCATGTCATTAGATATTATAATGGGTTAATTCATGAAACAAGAGTTACTTTATGAGAAAGCATATAGTGCCTTAGCTTTTGAACTGCAAAAATCAAGGCTAAGCAATGCTTCTCAATTGCTGGATATTTTATTTCTGTAGGAACCAAACAGTGGTTCAAATAATATAATGCATTTTCTTTTCCCTTGTCATATACTTGTGCTAGTAATGCTCCAATAGAACTGTCTAATGTCGCGGTGTAAAGGATAAGAGGTCTTCCTAACACGAGGGCTGCTAAGACAGGAGGTGTTGTCAAGTATTGTTTGATATTTTCAAAGGCGTGTTAGCATTTTTCATCCCACACAATTTTGACATTTTTTTTGGTTAAGGTAGTGAGAGGCTGACACCTACATGACAGATTGGAAATAAAACGTCGTATATACGCTAATTTTCTATTTAATGATCTCAATTGAGTTAGATTTTTAGAAGGAGGCATATTTAGGATAGATTTAATTTTGAGGAGATCAATTTCTATCCCACGATGTCGAACTAAAAATCCTAAAAATTTCCCTGAAGTAACACCAAAAGTGCACTTTAAGAGATTCATTTTAAGATTATAGTATCGTAATCGTTCGAAGACATTTCTCAAAACATGCACATGATCATCTTTTTGTATACTATTGAAAACCAAATCGTCTACAAAAAATTCGACTTGATTGTGTATGAGTTCGTCGAAAATTCGTGTCATGGCTCTTTGGTAAGTTGCACTAGCATTCTTCCGAAAAAATCTTTATTTGATTATATCCTCATGATCCATCCATAAAGGAAAATATTGCATGTGTAGATGCTATGTCAACCATTAATTCTGGGATTGGAAAAGGAAAATCATCCTTCGAACAGGGCTTGTTTAGATCTTTGAAGTCCACACAGACCCTGATCTGGCAGTTTTTCTTTTTAACTGGTACCACATTAGCCAGCCATGTCGAATAATTTTCTTCTCGTATGAAACCAGCCTCAATCAATTTCTTAACTTCGGCAATGACTTGTTCTATTTCTCCACGCATCCTTCTTGGAGCTTGTTTAATAGAGATTGCTATTTGAATTATCCCAAGTTTGTGGACTGCGACTTCTAGAAATAGTCAAGGCATTTCTTCATAAGACCAGGTGAAGCAGTTTTTTTATTCTTTCAATAGTTGAATTATTTCTTTTGCTTACATGTTGTTATGGAATAAACTAATGAAATTTTGTTTTAGATTTTCATCAGTCCCAAGATTTATTTCTTATAATTCATCAACTGTTGATTTGATTTCTTCTTCCAATTCTGGAGGAGCATCTTCAATTGGAAGGTCAAGTGTTTGTTCAGAATTATATACTTCGGTTATTAGGTAAAATTCCGTATCACTAGAGGTTCTAGAGTGCCAAATCCAATACCCTTTATAGAGTTAGGGTTTTTCTTATCTTTATCCCACATTTGTTCAATAAAATGTGGTTTTTTAAAGACCTTTATTTGAGCATTAAACTATTTTGAATAAATTTTTGTGCCCAAGAAGAATACAACTCAAAAGGGATTTTCATTGATTTTGCAAGATTTTCATCTTCTAATTTTACATCGGTTTCAGTACTAGAAGAAGTAGAGCAAAGTTCTTTATTAGGTCTATCCCATTAGACTAAATTAATCCATTAAGTCTTAACTACATTAGGCTTAATATTTTAAACCCTAATTTGGTCTAACCCATTAGACCTAACTAACCATTAAGCCTTAACCACATTAGGCTTAATATCTTAAATCCTAATTAGGTCTAACCCATTAAACCTAATTAATCTATTAAGCCTTAACTACATTAGGCTTGTTATTTTAAACCTTAATTAGGTCTAACCCATTAGACCTAATTAATCCATTAAGCCTTAACTACATTAGGCTTAATATCTTAAACCCTAGTTAGTTCTAATCTATTAGACGTAATTAATCGATTAAACCTTAACTAAATTAGGTCTAACCCATTAAATCTAATTAATCCATTAAGCCTTAACCACATTAGGCTTAATATCTTAATTCCTAATTAATTCTAACCCTAATTAGACTTAATTAACCTTTAAGCCTAACATACATTAGGCTTAAACAACCTTAAACCCTTATTAAGTCTAACCCTAATTAGATTTAACTAACCATTAAGCCTTAACCACATCAGGTTTAATACCTTAAATCTTAATTAAATCTAACCCTAATTAGACTTAAATAAACATTAAGCTTTACTTACTTTAGGCTTAAACCACCTTAAACCCTAATTAATTCTAACCTTAATTAGACTTAACTAACCATTAAGCCTTAGTTATTTTAGGCTTAAGAAACCTTAAATCTAATTAAGTCTTACCCTAATTAGACTTAACTAACCATTAAGCCTTATTTACATTAGGCATAAACAACCTTAAATCCTAATTAAGTCTAACCCTAAATACACTTAATTAACCTTTAATCCTTACTTACATTAGGCTTAAAGAACCTTAAACTTTAATTAAGTCTAACCCTAATTAGACTTAATTAACCATTAAGCCTTACTTCCATTAGGCTTAAACAACCTTAAATCCTAATTAATTCTAACCTTAATTAGACTTAATAAACCTTTAAACCTTACTTACATTAGGCTTAAACAACCTTAAATCCTAATTATGTCTAAACCTAATTAGACTTAATTAACCTTTAAGCCTTACTTACATTAGGCTTAAATAACCTTGAATCCTCATTAAGAATAACCCTAATTAGACTTAATTAACATTTAAACCTTACTTATATAAGGCTTAAGGAATCCTAAACCTTAATTAAGTATCTCTTTAATTGACCTAAATTAACTTCCATCTTTGGTTCAGCCTAACTTGAACCTAAGTTAACCAAACCTTAAGTTCAACCCATACTGAACATAAATTAACTTCCAACCTAAACCCAAGTTAACCAAACATTAGGTTCATCCCATACTGAACCTAAATCAACTTCTAACTTAGGTTTAACCTAACTTAAACTCGATTTAACCAAACCTTACGTTCAACCAATATTGAACCCAAATCAACTTCCAAATTAGGTTAAACCTAACCTAAACCCAAGTTGACTAGACCTTAGATTCAACCCATATTGAACCTAAGTCAAACTTCTAACTTAGGTTCAATCTGACTTGAACCCAAGTTAACTAAACTTTAAACTCAACTTATATTAGACTTGGGTTCAACCTAACTTGAATCCAAGTCTAAATCAAACCCAACTTAAAGTTCAATCTATTTTGAGCCTAACTCAAACTTAACTCAGGTTCAACCAACATTGAACTTGATCAAAACTTAAATTACATTCAACTCACATTGAATCTAATTCAAATCTTTTTTTAGGCCCAATACGTCTAAGTTAAAGTCTTTAGATTAAACATATATTGAATCTAAACTTAACTTAAATATCTTTAGATTCAAACGACATTGAATCTTAAATTTAATCCAAACATCTTTAGATTCAATCGACACTAAATACAAAGCTTTACACAACGTTAAGTCTAGTCAGACTTAACTAAATGATTTTAGATTCAAATGACATCAAAACTAAAAGTCTAACTTATGTTAAATTTTATTTATGTCTAAACTACATTAGATTTAAAACCCCTAGATTCAAGTGACATTGAACCTAAGATTCTTGAACCTAACTTATATTAATATCAACCAAAGATATAAAGTTGAAATTATTTCTTTTTTGAGAATTACTCTACCACTGTTTTTCTTGCTGCTTAAAGACAAATTCCCCTTTAGATTTACTTTATATGTTATTAGGGTGTGTTGACTTCATTTTTGGTGAGGTCTTTTCTTTCCTTTTAGTGCTTAGTATCTATCCATAGGACTTCTCCTTGACTATCCTAGAGGACTAGAATTGGGACCCACCCTTTACCAATTCAGCCACCTCTTGACTCCACTTGGGACCCCACTTGGATGGTTGTAAACCTCTAAATCACCTTGAAAGGTTAAAACCCCATATGGGCAACCAATACTGAATTCCTATAGAATTTTTAAGCCTTGGGACTACCTTGGGTGACTTGAGCTTCTTCTGCACACACACACACACCCTTAACCCATTTCATCCTTTAACCTTGAACCTTGAATTTTGCCCCTGTTACCCTTTAAGAAACTCAAATGATTGAACCAAAGCTACTGGTCTTTGATTAAGATGGTTAAGGTCAATATGTGAAGGATCATAAAGTGGTTACCATTTGGCTAAGCTTGGTCCCAAAGTGGTTAGACTTGGTTAAGGTCCATAAGCCTACCCCAGCCTACCCAAAAAATCTCCAAAAATACCCAAAATTACCCAAAATTCTCAAAAATCCTAAGAATCATTTCAAAACAATCCCTACCTTTTAAATCCACCAAAATACCCCCAATACCCTCCAAATAACCTCTTAATACCATAAATACCCCTCTTGGCCCAAAAATCCAAAAATTCAAAAATTTACCAAAAAATTCCAGAAAATCTCAAATATTCCCAATTTCATTTTGTTCAACTACACCATAAGTCAATTTTTCCAATTTAGCCCACTTTTACCAAAATCCCCAATTTGACCCAATTTTAAACCCAAATGGACCCAATGTCCAACCAAATCAACCCAATTTACCCCAATTTTGGTCCAATTTAATTCTAAACTTCAAATCAACATCCTCAATACCAATATAAACCAAAACCAAGCTCAATTTGGTCTACATTTGAATCCAATTTCAACTTAAACCCAAAACCCCAAATTTTGCCCTAAATTACCCATAAACCTAAACATGTCCAAATCCAATCCAATTCAACTCAAATTCTCTTCAAAATTTTTTTAAAACTTGCATGACACACTTCTATACCAAACCCAACATTCATTTGATCAAAATTTTGGCCTAAATCCCTTTCAAAATTCATTTGGTTTTAAAGGCCCAATTTTGGCCCATAAACTCAATTCCCCTCAAATTAAACCCCATGACCCATGGGAATCTCCAAAAAAATTTTCAATCAAATTTCAACATATCTAAATCCAATTTCAATCAATTCCAATTCAATTTGATAAAGCCACAATCAATTCAAAAATCCAAATCATCATGTGCATGTTAAAGGCTCATACCCTTATGCATTTCTAAAAGCCCACTTAATCAAATTATAAAAGCCCAAAATTGAGCCCACATGTCATAATTCCCTTTTAATATCATTTCATGACATTTTGATCATCATCCCATGGCATCATATCCAATCTAGTGCATGCATACATGGAATCATACCAAATTGGGCATGTTGGCATAAAATCTCCAAAATTCATAAAAATTTTTTAATTCCTTTTGCATGAAACAATCCCATGGCATTGTGCATGTCATAGCATACCCCATGGGTCATCCAATAGCCATTCCAAAGTCAAATTGGCCAAATTGGGCAAGGGGAGGTGACCCTTCCCTTCCCCCTGCTATCAAATTTCCACCACTTCTAAACCATCAAATCTCCTCCCCAAACTCCTAAACCAGCCATTAAACTTCACCTAAACCTCCCCATGGACCTTAAGACCAGCTCCAATCACTTTGGGCAAAGGTCTAGCCTTTGGACCAAGGGGCTAACCCAAGTTTAACCCATTTAACCCAAACTCAAAATGTCTACCAAATCTTCACCATGAAGCCTCAAAATACTCAAATTGAGACCATCACTCAACCTCTCTGGCACCACCTAACCCTGACCTGACTTGACCTCGGCCGGCCGGCCACCCCAGCCATCGAAAAACACCAGTGCCGAGAGGTCCAAATTAATTCAAAAATTCAAAACTCTTTTGCTTAGCTGTCCCATTCTAATTGGACTTCACAGCTCTCCTTCTTCTCACCTGAGCAGCTGATCCCAACCCTCAATTCCCCCTGGGAAGCCCCTGGCCATGGCTATTTAAACAAGCCATCTCCCATGGCCAAAGGGTTGGCTGAAATCAACTCTCATAGAACTCCACTAAATTCCTCATAGAGCTCCCCCTAGCCTAGAGAAGCTCATCACCACTGTCCTCCTGCCCTAATTCCCACTGATTGAGCTAAATTTTGGAGCTCAATTCTCAGGCCAGAACAGGACAATCCTCAATTCTCCACATAAGTCAAATTAACTCCTCTCACACCTTCACCAGAGGTAGAGAAGGAGTTCCCCAGTGAAAGCCCCCTCTCGAGACCACCCAATCTCTTCAGCCATCAAAGTCTGAAATTGGCCCTGGTCGAAGTCATACTTAGGTAATTCCCCAGAGCCAGAGACATCATCTAGAGCTTCCTTGGGCTCAATCTAAGGTGCCACAACTCTCTGATTGAAGCTTCACTTCTCAGAGCCAAGGTATTAACCTCTCCTCCCTTCCGAGCTTCTGTGAATTCTCCAATTTGTTTGGCTTGATTTCAATGCATGAAAACTGTATGGATGTGTTCATCTCGTCGAGACGAATCCATCGAGCACAAGAACGTAAAAATCAGTTGAGAAATGAGCGAGATATTAGGCTTAGAAGATGGACGACTCTCGAGTTGAACCAGTTGGGACGATGACCAGCAGCCGTCGGATCGCGCGTGTATCGGATGGACGACCAGGATTGTGCCGGATGGAGCAACGGGACATGAACTGCGGGCCGCGTGGCTGCTTAGTCAGATGGTGGCGCCGAATCAGGGAGCGATGCGTGGAGCTTCGACCCACCGTAGGTTGAGTTTGCGCTGCGTAGATAAGTAGGAAAATCTGGATTTTCTTATTTATTTAAATACAAGAAACTTTGAAAATTCATATCTTTGCATAGAAAAATCATAAAAATAAAAGAAAAATTCCCTCTTGCTCAGTGAACAGAGGAGAATAATGTGGAAAAAGAATTGATCTATTTTGTTGAGTATTTTATTTTTAATTAATTTAATACTATTTTGAGTATTTTAATTTTCCACTCATGCATACAATTCACCATGGCATGAGACCATAGGGCTTTTGTAGCCTCTGTTATTGGAAACATTCCCTGAATTCTCCAAGGACAGAGGCCATCTCTATGACAAGTTATTGATTTTCTAAATTTATATGTCTGTTTTGCCATTTTAATTCCAGTAATTAGCATGTTGCTTAGAAAATTCTACGAAAATTAGGGGAAGTATCTTAGGATCAGAGGACCCTAGGAAAATTATAGTTTGGCTTAATTCCCTTAAATACTTCTAATTGTCCCAAACACCCAAAATTGAATTTTAATTAATTATGATTAACCACACATCAAAACTACTTGAAAATAATTCTCCACTGATCTTTAGGGTCAGAGGAGTCCCACATAAAAATTTGGAATCAATTGGAAATGGTTTAACCCATTAAATGGATTAATTAAATCACATGGCTATTTTCAAACTTTAAAAATTCATAAAACCTAAAATACATGTCAAAATTTCACTAAATTGGTTTTGGGACCTCTCTGATACCAGAGGAGTCTAGGAAAATTAAAATTGGATTTTTCTAAAAAAATTCATTTTTTAAACTATTTTTAATATTTTAATAATTAAAAAATAATAAAAATCACAAAAATATTAAAAGTCATAAAAATGTCATATTTTGCTCCCTAATCATTTAGGAATAAACCAAATATTTTTCCCAAGTCTCTAGGTTAAAATATTGAATTTAAAGGCTTAGTGTAATTTTTAATATTAAAAAATGAATTTTCAAACTTTCTCACTAAAATAATTCTAATAAATCAAAGAAAAATTAGAAAAATATAAAATTTGTTTCTCTGGAATCCTTGAGGCAGAGAGACTTAATAAAAATACAAAATCCATTTTTCAACCTTAATTTTATTTTAAAATTAATTAATACCTTAAAGTTGAAATAATTATAATAAATAAAATATAATAGAAAAAATCACCAAAATTGGTCCAAGTGGTCCACTGGCAGGTAGGAATGTCTCATAATTTTCTTAAGGACATAAAACATACCTTGGTCATGTTGTTGAATTTTCATTGAAAACTCATATTTTCCATAAAAAATAATTATAAAAATTAAATTAAAAACAGAAAAATCACATTTTCTCCTCTAATGTCTTAATTGACATGTGAGTGAAGTGACATAAAAATTTCAAATTCATTTGAGCTCAATTTAGTGAATTATGAAGTGAATAGGCTTAAGAGGGCATAAAGGTAATTAAGAATTTTAACCTTAATTAATATTTTAGGCCTAATAGAAGGGGAAGATAAAATATTTGATTTTAATCTTCCCTTGGATGATTGAAAATTAGGGAATAAAAGAGTAGAAACCCGTTAATCACCTTAAAAAAATATCAAGATGAAACCTTAATTAATTAAATTATTTAAATTTTGGAAGATTAATTAAAATTTTGGATTATTAAAATTAGGGATATAACTTAAGAAGATACTAATTCTTTGATCTAAAATCCTTAATTGAAATAACACAATGACATTCAATTCTTAAAAATTATAATTGAAATTATTAATTAAATAATAAAAAATCCATAATTAATTAAAATTTAAAACATTAAACAATTTAAATAATCAATTAAAATTTAAAACTTTAAAATAATTTTGTAATTAATTAAAATTTAAAACATTCAATCATTTAATAATCAAATTAAAAGAAACTTAAAATATATGAAACTAATCTAGAATCATTTTAATAACAAATCTAAAACAAAATTCAAAATATTAAATGATCTCAAAACAGCCTCTAATTGAAATGTGAAAATTAAATCAATTAAAATTAAATTAATAATTATAATTAACTTAAATTAATATGATTAATTCAAAAATTAAAATCATCAAAACTTAATGAAATTAAACAACTCAAATATCTCTTTCAATCTAAGTAACTTAAGACACTTAGAAGAAACTAAGTTGAATTTTAAAATTAAATTATCTTAAGTCGGCAATTCAATTTTAAATACGGGTGGTTAAGTTCCTTAACAAACCAATTTTCCCCTTAAAGACTTGCATTATTATAACTCTTAAATAGGACATCAAGTGAAATGTCACTTCACTCATAGGATAATCAAACATCATAGTTCACTGAGCAAGAGACAAAACTCAACTAAACTTTGAAATGATTAATTCACCAATACAATAAAATTCATTTGGACTAGAGATAATCCCATAAGTATTGAAAAGATGTTTGGGACCCGTCCTAAACACTTCCTCAATATGATGGGATGTTTCAGAAGAACAATTGAACTTAATTTCTCTTTGGTGAAGAAAATCATCCTTAACAAAACACAAAAAAACCTAGACGTTATAGGAATTGACTAGCAATAGGATTAGGATTTTGATAGACAACCAAAACCTTCCCTTAGCTTTACCTAGGTGTTTTCTTGCAAATATATAAATGCTCTGACATGTGTTTTAAGTACAACTTGGAATGATGTGAAGACCCTGCCAGGTACGCTTTTATTTTATTGCAATTTATTTACCTACGTTGTATTTTACCTTCATTCCTTGCAAAACTTGCATGTTAAACAAGATTGTCACCCTGCATGAAAACTGAAACTTTTAGGATAGCCACAAAATTGAAACCCAATCTAAATTAAAAGTCACCACAAGATAAAATTCACCGCCACAACATTCAAAAATATAAAATAACTCAAAATTTAATAACAAACAGAACAACAAAACAACTCCAACTAAATTAAAACGTTTTGTTGGATGATCGGGAATACCTCGGATGATGTAACCTACGTATTGCTAACGGGATTTCCCACGGTCTAAATGAATGTACGGAACTCATTCAGTTGAGTTTATCAAATTCATCTGGACTAAGTGAATCCGATAAAAATAACGGTGCCAGAATGATGGAACCGTGGAATCTTAACAGGTATTGTTACAATAAACTCTAAGATTCCCCTAATAAAACATTAAAAAAATTTGGACATTAAGACTTTTCTAAACCAAAACACTTCTCTCATCTCTTGATTATCACTTTCTAAAACTAAACCTCTGCAACAACAAGGAGCTTGGAGCATAATGGGCAGCACGGCCATCGTCGTCAGCAAAACTTGTGTCTACTTCAGCTAAACCAGATTGAGTTGGCATGTCACGCCAAATCGTTCCCCATAACGACTTATGTTGGGAATAAAAAATAATAATAATATTTAATGCCAATGAAAAAATATAAATGGCATGGAAGGCTTTCAATAGCTTTGTGGGCATGTTGTACGACATACCGTACACCCACATTATATCACGCTTGATGTGTTGACCCTCTGGGTCTGGCAGTCCTTCCTTGGAAGTTGACTCTCCTTCTTGTGTGTGGACTCTTCACCCACCACCCTTACGTACTATGTGGCGACCCTCCGGGTCCGTGGCCCTTCCTTCGGAAGAAAGGCTTGCCATCTTGCGGGCTTTTTACCCACCTTCTTGTACACTTTATCCGTTGACCTTCGGGTTCCTCGGCAGTCCTTCCTTCAGAAGTTGACTAGCCTTCTTTGTGGGTATGTTGTACGACACTGTACACCCACCCATTCCTTTGCTTCATTGCAAGTAAGAGAGGTCTTGTGCATCTCTTAAAACGGATTGCTAAATTGCTAAACAGATAAAGTGGAAGTCTTACGAGCGGCTTATACCTGGCGCAACTAGTAATCGGTGTAAGAGAAGCCAAGTACTTCTCTTATCTTTTCTCTTCGGTTCCTCGCTTCGAGTGGACCCGAACGAGTGTGTCCCACCCATCATAAATGAGTGTGGTAGATACATTTGTCCCTCTCGTCATAGTGAGAGTGGAAGATACCCTCTTTTTGGAGGATTTGAGCCTAGCTTATGATTAAGCAGTTATGGTTATCATACCTTACTAAGCTAACCTTCACAATATCTCGATTAACAGAATCAATTTTGATTGATATTTGCCTTGTGCAGGAAAGCCATGACCTTTTCTAGCATTCTTGTTCGGTTACCTATTCTACTAGGGTCCGGACTGAGCACCTTTCATGGATATGCTAATCCCGCTCACTTCAGATGAGTGTAGTGTATTCCCTCTTAAGGGATATGTTTTGGTTTGGTCTTACGACTAAATATCATTTGGTTGGTTCGCTCTATTTTGCCCAACCTTTCTAAGGTGTCTCGACTGACTGAGGTCAAGTTCGATTGATGCCTCTTTTGTGTGGGAAAGCCATACTTCTTTCCTCGACTCCTCTATTCGGTCGAGCACCCTGTGTGGGTCCGAATTAGAGTCTCCCGCTCATTTCAAATGAGTGCGGCATTTTCCCTCTTAGGAGGATGTTTTGGGTCGGTCCGAGATCCATGCACCCATGCGGTTGGAATGCTATATTTTTTTTACCAACCACTCTTGGATACCGTGGTAATTCCCCATTGGAATTCATTCTACCAAATTTTCGGTAGCGATATCGTATAGGGTTGTTATGTTTTGACCATCCACCCTCTTCGATATTCTTAACTCTGGTCAATTTTCATTGCCTTGTTGGAGCGACATGTTGTTTCGATTTTAGACTTTGTTTATTGTCTATCCGATCAATGTCCCTAGTCAGTTGCATTTTTGATGCATGACATTTGACCCGATATTTTCCCCGGCATGAGTTGCCTTAGCGAGTTCTTGCAGGAAATATCTGTTGAGCTCTCCTCAGCGACAGCTACTTCGCTAGTTCTGAGGGCCCTTTAGCGAGACTTATTTCGATTGGCTTGGTTAGTTTGGTCCGCCTCATTGAATGACATGTTGTATCAGTCGCTCAGTTGATCCATGTCTACACCAGGATATTTGATGCCTCCCAGCATAATTATTTGCTAAATGGGAGAATCCCCTGCGAGATTTGTCTCGCTAGTGCTGAAATAAAAGCACTTTTGTGGTTAGACCATTTCGGTTACCTAACCCCGTTAATTTTTTCGATTATTTGGTTAGTTTTGTCTGCTACATCGAGTAACATGTTGCATCGGCCTTATCGCCAATCCATGTTTGGCTGGATCGCTCCATGCATCTAGCATATACTCTGAGCACGATACCTCGTGCTATTTTAGCCATATGGTCGCTCATTTGATGCATAGGCGGGATACCTCCCCCGTCCTATTTGATATTTTCGACTACTTAGGTTGGTTCTATCTCGCCATGTCGAGTGACATGTTGCATCGGCCTTACTATCGATCCGATGTCCTGTCGGAGTACTCTGACATCCGACTATACTTTGAGCATCTTGCCTCAGGTTGTTTCACCTTAGGGCTGCTCGTTTGATGTGTAGGCAAGACACATAGCTCTCGTCCTTTTTAGTATTTGACTAGGACACATACCTCCTGTGTCATCTGATACATTCAACCAGGATACATACCTCCTGTGTTATTTGATATGTTTGGCCGGGATACATACTTCCTGCACCATTTGATATGAGAAGTAGAATATGTACCTCCTACTCTACTTGATGTGTAGTCGTGATACATACTTCATGGACTACCTCGATCGGGATATATACCTTCCTGATCATTTGATGTTCCGATCAAAGGCACTATTGCCTTCACTTGGCCGACCCTTGATGATAAGACCTTATTATGAGGCACGTCGGGTTTCACAGCCATTTGGCTTTTAGGTCTCTCGAACCGCATGCCCATTCTGGCTTGTTCTCTTATGAGAGCTTTCTTCGGCTTTCTAGCCATGTTCCTCGAGCCATATGACACTGTAGTCGGCTCTATTACGAGGACATCTCGTCTTTTAACGTTTTGGCCCCGTAGCCGTTTGATATGACATTTCTCGAGCTATATGACGCTCTAGTCAGCTCTTATGAGAATATATTGTCGTATCCGACTCATTAGCCTTTCGATACTTCTCATACCATATGTCCCTTTTGGGCCGGTTCATTTATGAGAGTATCTCTTCTTCAGACTTTCCTTGGGTCATGCCTCTACTGCCTCTGAACCCACCCCTAGGTTACGCCTTTAAGGCCTCTGAACCTATTTTTGTGGTTATGCCTTTATGGCCCATGAACCACTGTATTTGGTCATGCCTTCACGGCCTCTGAACCACCTCTCTCTTTTTCTTTTGGGTCAACCATACTTTATACTCATTGGTTTGATCGCCACCTCTGATCAGGATATGTTGTGCTTTATAGCCACCTGATTAAAGTGATGGGTGTTTCATCTCAAGGAGATCAGTAGACTCGCAATTGCGGTCTCTTTCAGAGGAAACATAACGGGAGATTTGGTCACACGAGATGACTGGGTTTTCTCCCTATCGTTTCGAATGTGGTCAGGTACGGGATTTTCATCGATTCTGTTGTTTCGAATGAGGTCAAACAGATCGATATTGCCGTTTCGAATGAGGTCAGGCAAAACCCCAGCCAAACATGTCCATTTTATCTGGCCTGGCTGGGTCCTTTCTCTCCTACCATTTTGAATGTGGTCAGGTACGAGATTTTCATCAACTCTGTTATTTCGAATGAGGTCAGACAGATCAATTTTGCTGTTTCGAATGAGGTCAGGCAAATCTTTTCTCAGTCATACCATGTCCAGTTTATCTGGCATGGCTGAGCTCTTCGGTGGACAGTTAGCTTCGACTACTGACCACCACCCCCAACCATACCCTACTCAGTTTTTCTGGCCTGGTTGGGATCCTTTGTGGTTATGCCTCTACGGCCTCTGAACCACCCCCTAGGTTATGCCTCTACGGCCTCTGAACTTATTTTCGTGGTTATGCCTCTACGGCCTCTAAACCACCCCCCTAGGTTATGCCTCTACGGCCTCTGAACCTATTTTTGTGGTTATCCCTTTACGGCTTCTGAACCACCACTTTTAGGTTATGCCTTTACAGCCTCTGAACCTATTTCTGGCGATTGACCGGTCACGACAGGTTAGCCACACCCTCGACCATACCATGTCCAGTTTATCTGGCCTGGTCGAGGTTTCTTTTACTCTTTTCTTGGGATGTCACCTGGACTACCAAGGGATACTCTCCTTTCAGGATGCTTCCAACAAGTGCACTGTGCCTCAGCGGTGCACCACACTTGTTGGGGGTCCTTTGTTGGCATCATTTTTTTTATATATTACATGCATGGGATGTCCATTCGATCATACCAGGGTCGACAGGTGTTACCCGAAGCGTCGCGCGGGAAATTAGGTCAAATTGGCTCATCCACCTGCGAGCTTGTTCAGATGACCTCGAACAATGAAACGGACCACGCGAGTGTGTCCGGGACGTCGATTTTACCTACGGAGCATGTTCATTTGGCTACGACATCGCGAACGGGCTTAAAATATGCGAATTATTCTTTTTTGGCCCAATTGCTCGAAAAGTGACCCGAACGACCCCGGATGACGAAACGGACTGCTTCAGTGCGTCCGGAACGTCGATTTTAGCTAAGAGGGACATCTACTTCGCTGCGAGGATGTGCACATGTTAAAATTTCACGAATGATAATTATAATATTATTTTTATTATTATATAATATATATAAATAATATTATATTTATCATATTTATAAAACCTACGCTAAACCCTCCCATCTCTCCTTATCTCTCACACGCAACCCAGCCCGCGACCCCCGTTCGCGAACCCTAGCCGACCTCGCGCTCACCCCGCCTCCTCTCCGCCGGTGAACCTCGCCGGATCCTTCCTCCTCACCGGCGTCGCCCCCAGGCACCTCTCCCGACGGCTCCGATCTTCTCGGCAAGCCTTTTCGCCACTTTCTCCCTCGCGTTCGAATGATGTCGGCCGCCACACCTCGCCCCGCGATCCACTGCGCGGTTCAAGCCCGCCATCCCCTCTCTCCCTCCTATCGCGACGCAGCAGCCAAGCCTCGCGCCATCACTGTTCTCGCGAGCCAAAGCCCATTCTTCCTCTTACCGAAGTTCTCGCTGCCACTCTCTCGCCGGACCTCTTCCTCGCCGGCTTTTTGCCTCGCCGACATCGCATTTATGCCGGCGAAAAATCAGCAAGGAGAGGGTCGAATTTTCGGGCTCTCCGCATTTTTTTCGCTCCCGGCATGCACCGTTGGCAAGCTAACTCCTCAACCTCGCCATCCTATCTTCCCGACGACCGGATACTTCGCCGGAGCACCTCGACGTCGTGGGACAGCTAACGTCATCGCTGTTCGAGAAGGCGCAAACTTCTTTTACCTCATGTTTTCTCCTCTTTCGCCGGCGTCGAATGACCCCTTCGTGAAGGTATATGTGCCGTCTCGTATTTTTCCTATGCTTAAATTATTTATTTTTGGGTACTTTACATACCTCACGTATTTTTCCCTTATTTGTGTGGTTTTGTTGTGAGGTGTGTCTCTTGCCCTCATTGAGTCTTTTTCTCATTCCCTGCATGCTCGACGAGGTACATATTGCGAGGGGTGTCGGCACGTGGATCGAACACCGGCGGTTCGCCGGAAACGTGGGCTCTTCTTCAGCATAAAGAGAACGCGTCTTCAACCTTCGTGGCGGTGAGATATCCTTATCCCTTAGCTGGCCCTAGGTTTAGTCTGGTCTAGGCACGTGGGTTCAGTCGCCCACGTGGGGTGGAGGTGCCGGACGACATGTGTCGACCGGTTGAGCCGCCTATGTGATGGATCGTTGATTTACCTAGAGTGAGCCGTAGGTTAAGAATCCTATGTGTTGGCCAATCCCTATTCGTAGCCTAGCGATTCCCTGTTCTGAGCTTTAGATTTTAATCCTGCCGGGTTGGAATCCCAATTTCCCACGCTTTGGTGCTCCTAATCTCCCTCGGAGGGATTAGTTGAGTTTGATCTTAGAGGACAGGAAACACTTTGTAGCTAGTCCGTCCTATAAGATCGGGGCATTCGTAGAGCGGAAAAAGCTTTGTAGCTAGTTCGCCCTACGAACGGTGGAGAGTTTCCCCTACGAGAAATCGGAGCGGGAAACCCTCTACATAGCCACACCAAAACTGGAGGTGGCGATGCCGCAGATCCAAGTGCGTCAACCCTAGGTACCTATGTCAGGTCGTTAGGACGAGTTCGAAGTGTCGTCGACCGTTTGGGTTTCATCGCATGTGCATGGATCATCTTGTTGCATTTTTGCATGTGGTCATTTGTTGCATTGTATGCATGTTCGCATGAGCACTTCGGGTTGATCGGCTGTCCTGGGCCGATCCCCGATCCTCAGTTGGGTTCGATCGAGTGTCCCAAGTCGATCACCTATCCTTTAGGGTCGGATTGGTTACCTCGAAATAATCCACCCATTTCTTTGGTCTGACCAGCCACCACGGTCCGGTCGACCGATCACTCATGTTTGTATGCTTTTGCATTTTATTGCATGTTTTCTGGCATGTGCATGTTGGTCTGGTTGCATGCTGCACCTTATTCTGTTTTTTTTTTGCATTTGCATTTGCACCGCACTTTTATGATTCTCCCTAGTGAGAATTATTCCACCTCCGAGTCACTGCCTCCTCGGCATACTCATTTGCTCGGGCCGCTGCCGCTACGGCATGGCCACCTCCGGGCCGCTGCCACTACGGCATGCCCACCTTCGGGTCACTGCCTCCCCGGCATACCCATCCTTTTGGGCCACTGCCACTACGGTATGCCCGCTCTTTTTGAGTCACTGCCTTTATGGCATACTCACCATCACCACTTTGGTGCATTCTCTTTGCATGGAGCATCCTTGCATTTTGCTTGATGTGTGTGCTTGCCCTTTTGGGCACCCGTTGTGATTGTTTCGTACTTCAGTCGAGCAATCACAATGTGGGCTTCTTACATGACTGTTTTCTTACCCATTCCTCGATGGCTTGTCCTACACGTTAGGAGAGTGACCCCGTCTCGGTCGCGATGCCTTAACGAGCATTGCTTATTGGGTTGATCCCAATGAGCAATGTGAATTAAGTCATCGGGATCGGCACAAGTATGATTGTGCTAAGGATCCATTGGATCTAACTTGTGTCACCCCTCTTCGTGACGCCCTTTAGATCCTTCGGATCTTTAGGTCGGGGCCGGTATGGCGACCCCATCAAAGTCATACTATACCCAGACTTACCCCGCATTTAGGCACTAGGTTTGTGCACTTTCGTTAGATGGTGTGCTAGGCTAGGACTTAGGTTGCTAAGTAGTCTTTTTGATGCCTGGCTATTGTTTTTTGCTGGATTGTTGCCCTAGCCAGGCATCTTTCTTTTGCATCGTACTTGTTGTGTGACTGCATGCTTCATATGTGTGGTAGTGTGTTAGGACGCTTTTCTGCAAGGAGCCATGCTTATTTATACACACACACAGGTACCGCTATGGGGGGAGCAAGTGATGATTTCTGACATATTTGCTTGCAGGCCCATTTATAAAGCATGGCTCATTATATGTCATTTGCATGTGAGCTTTCCCGCTAACACTTATTTTCATGCAGGATTGAGTCTTTTTCTTTTTCTTTGTACTTCTAGAGTCTAGGAGAGTCCTGTAGCAGAAATAAGATACTATGGGGTTCCAAGGCGTTTGGCGTAAGAACCACGTGGAGGGGACTAGGAGCTGATGCTCGTGCCCCGTATCTTAATTCTGCATTTTTTATATTGATGTATAGAGTTAGGACCGTGCATGTATATGCGGAGTCCGGCCGCATTTTTCTTTTTCTGGATTATGTTGCTGGTCCAGCGGCATTTTGGCCTCTTTTATTTTATTATGGAGTGCTTTCTTTCTTGCTTTTATTGCATATTTGCATGCCTGCATATGTTTTCCTTGTTTCTTTCTGTGATCTGGGATTTCACGATATCATTTAGGCTCTTTAAGGACCCTAAAATTGTAAACTTTATATGTTAAAAATCCTAATAAAATATTCAAGATAAATGAATTTTAGGATTAAAATATTCAAGATTTTAAAATATGCACTTTTACTTTCTTGCATGGCCTTCGGGCCAGATTTTAAACGGGTTGCATTGCATGGCTATCACCCAAGTCATACTAATAGGGCCTCCACATTACTTAAGGACCGCTCTAGATAACTGCATTCATATTCGCATGTCCCGAGGAGGAGTCCCCGCACTTCTCCAACCTGACTGGCCCAGCATACCTTTATAGGTGGTTGTCTAGTGCGCCTAGGGTGTTAGAAGGCTCCCCGACCCAGACGGAGTGTAAGTCCCTTTGATTGCCTATACCCCAGGTTTATGATAATATAAAGCGAAACTCCTTTTATCGAGAGTATTCTTGGGTATCCCCCAAGATGTAATTAACCAGTAGGAATACGTTCCTCTGGGAGTGCTCTTGACCCCGAACAGGTACATACACTTGACTCTCTGGTTATGGGTAGTCTACGTAGATACTTCTTTCGCGGATATTGGTTCAAGGTGCCTCTGCCCGATCTTGTTTGGGCGGACATGCTTGACTTATCCTTGTGAGGTTTATCGCACGTAGACTCTCCATGTTTTTCTTTTCTCTTGTTTGTCACTTTGTAGTAGGTCCCTTCTTAATCGGTTCCTCTCCTCTTCGAATCACTTATTTGATTCGGAAGGGAGATTTATTCGAAAAAGGGAAGTATACGACTACTGACAAGCTGGCGACTCCTTTTAAAATAAAAAAAGAGAAAAAGAATGGCGAAAACAACCACATCATCTTAGGGAGGAGGGTGAGTCATGCTTTGAAGTGAGGAGATTTTGACACCTTAAATTCCTTATCAAGATGAGGTTTAATCGTGGTTAATATGATGTGGCATGGGTCATCCAATGGTTGGATTTATTTGTAATGGGTCTTATGGGTTATGTATAACCCATATGAGGTCATCCATGATGTCATTATTTGGTTTAGAAATTTAAAAACCATTCGATTTCATGTGTCCAAATTTTATTTTATGGATTTTTAATCATAATTCCATTTTTAATTAATTATGTAATTAATTAAAAATTTTTAAAATTATAATATTGACAAATAAATTATTTAAAATAATTTTTGGAATTAATTATTTAATCAATTTTATGAATTTTGGTTCAAAATGAGGTATTTTGACCAAAATGGTTAATGTTAACGAGGGTTGACCAATGTTGACCCAAGTTGACCTAAGTTAACCAATTCTAGTCCAAAGATGACCAATGTGACTTTTCTAACCTTTTCATGGTTTAGCTTATTCATAAAGTCCAAGGGTTTTAACTTTTTGGGTGGGTTTGGTCATGATGACCATTTTTAGAGTTTATGTCAAAACAAAAGTTAATGTATTGGCTTTTGATTTTTGCCTTGGTGTCCCTGACCAATGTCAAGTTGATTAGGTCAATGTACGACTTATGATGTCAATGTGGTAGTCTTTTAGGTCTTGGGTTGGCCAGTTTGACCAATTTTTATTGTTTTAGGTCAAGTTTTGACCTATGATGTCAATGTGATAGTTTTCAGGTCATGAGTTGTTTAGTTAGATCAAAGGTTGACCAATGTGGTGGTCATTGGATCAAAAATTGACCAGTTTGACAAAAGATGACTTTCTGGGCCAAAGGTTGGCCAATTGGGTCAACGGGTGGTCATTGGGTCAGAAATTGACCAGTTTGACAAAAATTAACTTTTTGGGTCTAAGGTTGACCAACTGGTTCAATGGGTGGTCATTGGGTCAAAAATTGACCAGTTTGACAAAAGTTGACTTTTTGGGTCTAAGGTTGACCAATTGGGTCAATGGGTGCTCATTGGGTTAAAAATTGACTAATTTGACCAAAGTTAACTTTTTGAGTCAATGGTTGACCAGTTTGGTCATCGGGTCGGTCATTGGGTCAAATTTGACCAAATTGACCATTGTAGACTTTTTGAGTTAAAGGTGGACAAGTTGGGTCAATGTTGATTAGATCAGATTTTTTCAGTACTGATTAGATCATTTTATGATGTCATTAAGATTTGGGATAAAAAGGATTTATAGCGTCTTACCTTAGACTTTAGGGTTTAGTGCCCATCGGTGAGATTTAGGAAGTCAATATTGGTATATTTCATGTCTCAAGCTGATTTTAAAATAATCCTCACAAAGGAGAGGTCAACAAATGGGCCCCCAATATGTGTGGAATACTGTACAAGTATGCCATACATATTGGCATTAACCGAAACGGTTTGAATAACCCAATAGAATTGTCAGTTTATAAGTCATTTTAATGTCAAAGAGATTTTATTTTGAAGAGAAGGTGGATGCCATACCATCTATCCTAAATGTCAAATGTCGATATGTCACTTTTGAGAAGGAATGCTATGCGACTTTTATCCATTCTCAAAGAAAGAGCTAAAGGAATGTCATGTTTTTGTGTCAGGAATGGTCTTATATCCAATAGCCGGGAATAGAGTGAATGCCATACCATCTCTCAGAAATGTCAAATGTCAATATGTCAATTTTAAGAAGGAATGGTATGCGACTTATATCCTTTCTCAAAGAAAGAGCTAAAGGAATTTCATTTTTTTCGTGTCGGGAATTGTCTTCTATCCAATAGCTGGGAGAGAGAGGCTGTCATACATCTCTCAGAAATGTCAAATCTCAATATGTCAATTTTGAGAAGGAATGCTATGCAGCTTATATCCTTTCTCAGATAAAGAGCTAAAGGAATGTCATGTTTCCGTGTCAGGAAGGGTCTAATATCCAGTAGCTGGAAGTTATGTGTGAAAAATACATAAACAAAAATGTATTCGCTGAGGATTTGACCTTTACAGGTCAAAAGATAAATCTCATGTTAATTATCACAAGTTGTTTATCTTGTCATTTTATTTAAAATATTCATTTTGACATTTTTTGACGTGATGACGTATTATTGTCAACCATGGAATATCTTACAAGATTTTATTTCACTCCCAAAGATAATGTACATAGATTGTAGAAGTCATCAGTACATCATATACCATCTAACACACAATACAAACTGTCTATATAATATCATGTCAAAAGTTATCAGGTTGTTCGTCTGTTATCCCTAAAATCCTGGATACTGTTAGACCTTCCACAAATATTTAACTTTTCAAGACAATGTCTGTCGACTATATCTTAGGTATTTGACATTCATAGAGTCATGGCAGTTCCAAGAGTTGTAGCCTTCTAGTTTTGGTATAGGTCGATATCCATCAGGATGCTTTCAGGACACATCCTGCTCAAGTTTTTTGAAATATGTTTTGGCTCACACTTGGTATGCAATGTTTAGAAACATCAGCTCTATTACCTTGCAAGATCAGGACTGACCCTTGTGGTAGAAGAATCTGGTAAGATCCCCAAAATCTCGAGGTCCCACAATTTGTATTTCTCTTCCAAACAGAATAAAACATCTGCTCATGAGTGATAAAGTGCAAAAGGGTCTTTCAAAGTCATGACTATCAATATGAGGTGGTATACAATCTCCTTTCTCATATATATTTAAAATACAACTATCAGGAACACAATCAGTAGGCATTATGTTCCATGTCATCAGTCGTCTGATAATTTGGATAATCATTGTGGGTAGCCGATCTAGTTGTTCATGTTGTAAGATCCTCGGGCGATTGCCATCCTTGTTCACAACATAATTATAAAAACATCCATATTGGATAGTCATACATCCCTTTCCACGTGTCCATCTATTAGGTTCAGAGTATGTCCTACTTCTTAGGCGCCCAGCTCGCTCGAGATCACGTGCATCCATTACATGTTCGATAATGATGCCTTGTTCAACTTCATTGAAACCCTGGTAAACAACTGAATGCCTTCCAATATATTAGCAGTTCGATCGTTAATATATTTAAATTTCTCAAATGATTATCGTTTAATAGCTTAAATATGTCTCACTTCTTCTCTAGAAGCAATTCGTTTACCAGTTGACGTCTCTGCTATTGTGAGATCTAATGTTGGTATGTAAGGAGTAGGAGTGAATATCTTTCTCTCGATTCTCTCCTCTTATTGATCCACCATTTATTCTCCTAAGACATAATATGTCTCTTTAGGAATATCTTCAAGGATTGGGAACTCAAACTCATTGTCTTCCTCCATAGGTTATATATTTTGTTTTTCTTTTTCTTCATGTCTTTTGAGTCGTTTGTTTCGATTTCTTCTTTAAGCTCTACTCAATACGGAGGCTAATTTTCTTCACTCGCTAACAATTGCCTTTCCAAGCTTCATGAGATGTAGATACTACTACTGATTTTAGTTTTCCATTGTCAATTTTTTATTTTTGTTCTGTCAAAATGAATTTTTCTGTCTCGATGCTTTGTTGATGAAGCTTAAACTCTAACACAGATGGTTTTCCTTTTTCTTCTACTTGATTAGAAATGGATAATAGAGGTCATCATAAAGTAATGCAACTTGAGAAAGGTCAAAGTCAAAGTGGATTTTAGATCCTCTTTCACTACATCGTCGATCCAGAGCCAGAGGAACACTGCTTTAAAATGTAAAAAGAAGTCTGTTGTTAGACATTTCCCTGAAAGTAACAGGATAATGTAACATATTAGACTTAATTTTAATTCAAAAATATCATTTAATTGTTGTTATCATTTTATTATGTCTAGGAATCATGCATATAAGCATTTGCTTAGTAGGCAAAAAGGATATCATAAGACACAAAGATCAAAATTTGTATCGCAAAGATAATTTGAAAGATTTTATTTTTTTCCCAATTTATAAACAAGTCATCATTTTTCATGTTGTATAATATTTTTTCAAGAAACGACCGTTGATTGGGGGCAATATTCTTTCTCCTTGATAATCTACCAATTGGTAAGATCCTCCGAAATATGCCTTTTCAAATACATATGGGCCCTCCCATATTGGTTCAAACTTTCCACCTATTTTTTGATGAGCGAGTATAGGTCTTCGGAGAACTAAAAATAATTCACCAATTTGAAAGGTTCTAGGACGAACCAACTTTTCATGGGACCGTATCATTTTTGCTTGATACAGTTCAAGATTTTGCTGAGCTTGTAGATGTTTGCTTTCTAAACTCTCAAGTTTTTCAAGTCGTAATTTAGCATTTTCTTCTTCAGTTATTTTGTTTGCTACCGCGACTCTAAGAGAAGGAATTTGACTTCAAGTGGTCAAATAGCTTCAGAACCATATACCAAAGCAAATGGTGTTGATCGTATTGGTGTTTGATATGTAGTCCTATAGGCCCATAGAGAGTCTATTAATCATTCACGCCACAATCTTGGACTATTAATTAATGTCTTTTTCAAAATTTGTATCAATGTTTTGTTGAAGGCTTCTGCTAAAACATTGGATTTAGGATAATAAATTGTGGATTACCTCCATTCTATCCTATGTCTTTGAATAAAATTATTCATTCTTGTATTTTTAAAGATCAGTTCATTATCTGATATGACCCTTCAAAGAATTCCAAATCTATAGACAATATGAGTCTTAAAGAAATCGAGAACATGTTCTGCCTTAACTTCTCTGAGTGGTATTGCTTCTGCCCATTTGGAGAAGTAATCAGTGGCTGCTAGAATAAATTGATGACTTTTAGACGATGGAGGGTCTATAGGGCCCATTATGTCGGTGCCCAAGATTTAAATGGCCAAGATGCAATAGTTGAATGTAATACATTTGGCGGTTGGTGTAAGACCACTCCAAGTATTTGACATTGATGACATTTATTTGCGACCTCAAGACAATCATTCATCATTGTTGGCTCATAATATCCCATTCTTTTTATTTTCATTTTCATCTTAGGCCTAGATTGGTGTGCACCACATAGACCTGAATGAACTTCTTTAATGATCTCTTAAGCTTCAGCTTGGTTTAGGCATCTTAACCACATTTGGTCAAAAGTTCGTTTGTAATGATTATCATTTACTAGAGCATATGATAATGCTCCTTGTCTGATTTGAGATGTGATAGAAGTGTTTTCCGGTAACCTTCCCGTTTGCAAATATTGAATAATTGGTTGTCACCAATCATCTTATTCTTCATCATTTTTTGTCATTGTTGTGTCTTCACCAATTTTATGCAGATTATCCATGTCAATTTGGGAAAGAACTTGTCTTCCTTTTATAGAAACTAATATGTCGTCTTCTACTGGAAAAGTGAATTCTTTTGCAAGTTTTACCAAAGCATCTGCTAAAGAATTGTCTCGTCTAGGTATTAAGAAGACGTTACATCTGGAATTTGTTGAAGCAGTTTTAGAGTGTAACAAAAATATTGTTCCAATCAAGGTTTTAAAGTCTTGTATTTGCCTGCAATTTGATTGATATCACCTGAGAATCTCCATAAATATCGATATTTTTTATTTCCATTAATATTGTCAATTCTAGACTGGTTATGAGCACTTCATATTCGGCTTCATTATTCATACACGGTTCAGTTAAATGATAGGAAAATGACATCGTTGCTTTGTCTGGAGTAATGAAAATTAATCCTACTCCCGATTTATCTAGTATAATTATCTGTTTGTCTTTATCCTTTAGAGCGTATGATGCTCCATCAAAGTACAATTCCCATCGTTGCATGCTTAAACATTTTATTTCTAATATTTGTTCATCAGGTAAATCATCATTGAGAGGTGATCCAGTTGTAATTGGGTGTGCTGCTAAGAAATCTGCCAAGATTTGTCCTTTGAAAACACATAATGGTACAAATGTTATGTCAAACCGAAGCATATCATCGCTCATCTTGCTAATCTTTCGTGAAGTATTGGTCATGTCATTAGATATTATAATGGGTTAATTCATGAAACAAGAGTTACTTTATGAGAAAGCATATAGTGCCTTAGCTTTTGAACTGCAAAAAACAAGGCTAAGCAATGCTTCTCAATTGCTGGATATTTTATTTTTGTAGGAACCAAACAGTGGTTCAAATAATATAATGCATTTTCTTTTCCCTCGTCATATACTTGTGCTAGTAATGCTCCAAGAGAATTGTCTAATGTCGCGGTGTAAAGGATAAGAGGTCTTCCTAACACGAGGGCCGCTAAGACAGAGGTGTTGTCAAGTATTGTTTGATATTTTCAAAGGCGTGTTAGCATTTTTCATCCCACACAATTTTGACATTTTTTTTGGTTAAGGTAGTGAGAGGCCGACACCTACATGACAGTATTGGAAATAAAACGTCGTATATACGCTAATTTTCTATTTAATGATCTCAATTGAGTTAGATTTTTAGAAGGAGGCATATTTAGGATAGATTTAATTTTGAGGAGATCAATTTATATCCCACGATGTCGAACTAAAAATCCTAAAAATTTCCCTGAAGTAACACCAAAAGTGCACTTTAAGAGATTCATTTTAAGATTATAGTATCGTAATCGTTCGAAGACATTTCTCAAATCATGTACATGATCATCTTTTTGTATACTATTGAAAACCAAATCGTCTACAAAAAATTCGACTTGATTGTGTATGAGTTCGGCGAAAATTCGTGTCATGGCTCTTTGGTAAGTTGCACTAGCATTCTTTAATCCGAATGGCATAACTTTGTAACAGTATATTCCTATGGGTGTCCTGAATGCTGCAGATGATTCATCTTCCGAAAAAATCTTTATTTGATTATATCCTCATGATCCATCCATAAAGGAAAATATTGCATGTGTAGATGCTATGTCAACCATTAATTCTGGGATTGGAAAAGGAAAATCATCCTTCAAACAGGGCTTGTTTAGATCTTTGAAGTCCACACTGCACTCGATCCGGCAGCTTTTCTTTTTAACCGGTACCACATTAGCCGACCATGTCGGATAATTTTCTTCTCGTATGAAACCAAATCTCAATCAATTTCTTAACTTCGGCAATGACTTGTTCTATTTCTCCACGCATCCTTCTTGGAGCTTGTTTAATAGAGATTGCTATTTGATTTATCCCAAGTTTGTGGACTGCGACTTCTAGAAATAGTCAAGGCATTTCTTCATAAGACCAGGTGAAGCAGTTTTTGTATTCTTTCAATAGTTGAATTATTTCTTTTGCTTACATGTTGTTATGGAATAAACTAATGAAAGTTTGTTTTAGATTTTCATCAGTCCCAAGATTTATTTCTTATAATTCATCAACTGTTGATTTGATTTCTTCTTCCAATCTCGGAGGAGCATCTTCAATTGGAAGGTCAAGTGTTTGTTCGTAATTATATACTTCGGTTATTAGGTAAAATTCCGTATCACTAGAGGTTCTAGAGTGCCAAATCCAATACCCTTTATAGAGTTGTGGTTTTTCTTATCTTTATCCCACATTTGTTCAATAAAATGTGGTTTTTTAAAGACCTTTATTTGAGCATTAAACTATTTTGAATAAATTTTTGTGCCCAAGAAGAATACAACTCAAAAGGGATTTTCATTGATTTTGCAAGATTTTCATCTTCTAATTTTACATCGGTTTCAAGTACTAGAAGAAGTAGAGCAAAGTTCTTTATTAGGTCTATCCCATTAGACTAAATTAATCCATTAAGTCTTAACTACATTAGGCTTAATATTTTAAACCCTAATTTGGTCTAACCCATTAGACCGAACTAACCATTAAGCCTTAACCACATTAGGCTTAATATCTGAAATCCTAATTAGGTCTAACCCATTAAACCTAATTAATCTATTAAGCCTTAACTACATTAGGCTTGTTATTTTAAACCTTAATTAGGTCTAACCCATTAGACCTAATTAATCCATTAAGCCTTAACTACATTAGGCTTAATATCTTAAACCCTAGTTAGTTCTAATCTATTAGACGTAATTAATCGATTAAACCTTAACTAAATTAGGTCTAACCCATTAAATCTAATTAATCCATTAAGCCTTAACCACATTAGAGCTTAATATCTTAATTCCTAATTAATTCTAACCCTAATTAGACTTAATTAACCTTTAAGCCTTACATACATTAGGCTTAAACAACCTTAAACCCTTATTAAGTCTAACCCTAATTAGATTTAACTAACCATTAAGCCTTAACCACATCAGGTTTAATAGCTTAAATCTTAATTAAATCTAACCCTAATTAGACTTAAATAAACATTAAGCTTTACTTACTTTAGGCTTAAACCACCTTAAACCCTAATTAATTCTAACCTTAATTAGACTTAACTAACCATTAAGCCTTAGTTATTTTAGGCTTAAGCAACCTTAAATCTAATTAAGTCTTACCCTAATTAGACTTAACTAACCATTAAGCCTTATTTACATTAGGCATAAACAACCTTAAATCCTAATTAAGTCTAACCCTAAATACACTTAATTAACCTTTAATCCTTACTTACATTAAGCTTAAAGAACCTTAAACTTTAATTAAGACTAACCCTAATTAGACTTAATTAACCATTAAGCCTTACTTCCATTAGGCTTAAACAACCTTAAATCCTAATTAATTCTAACCTTAATTAGACTTAATAAACCTTTAAACCTTACTTACATTAGGCTTAAACAACCTTAAATCCTAATTATGTCTAAACCTAATTAGACTTAATTAACCTTTAAGCCTTACTTACATTAGGCTTAAATAACCTTGAATCCTCATTAAGAATAACCCTAATTAGACTTAATTAACATTTAAACCTTACTTATATAAGGCTTAAGGAATCCTAAACCTTAATTAAGTATCTCTTTAATTGACCTAAATTAACTTCCATCTTTGGTTCAGCCTAACTTGAACCCAAGTTAACCAAACCTTAAGTTCAACCCATACTGAACCTAAATTAACTTCCAACCTAAACCCAAGTTAACCAAACATTAGGTTCATCCCATACTGAACCTAAATCAACTTCTAACTTAGGTTTAACCTAACTTAAACTCGATTTAACCAAACCTTACGTTCAACCAATATCGAACCCAAATCAACTTCCAAATTAGGTTAAACCTAACCTAAACCCAAGTCGACTAGACCTTAGATTCAACCCATATCGAACCTAAGTCAAACTTCTAACTTAGGTTCAATCTAACTTGAACCCAAGTTAACTAAACTTTAAACTCAACTTATATTAGACTTGGGTTCAACCTAACTTGAATCCAAGTCTAAATCAAACCCAACTTAAAGTTCAATCTATTTTGAGCCTAACTCAAACTTAACTCAGGTTCAACCAACATTGAACTTGATCAAAACTTAAATTACATTCAACTCACATTGAATCTAATTCAAATCTTTTTTTAGGCCCAATACGTCTAAGTTAAAGTCTTTAGATTAAACCTATATTGAATCTAAACTTAACTTAAATATCTTTAGATTCAAACGACATTGAATCTTAAATTTAATCCAAACATCTTTAGATTCAATCGACACTAAATACAAAGCTTTACACAACGTTAAGTCTAGTCGACTTAACTAAATGATTTCAGCATTCAAATGACATCAAAACTAAAAGTCTAACTTATGTTAAATTTTATTTATGTCTAAACTACATTAGATTTAAAACCCCTAGATTCAAGTGACATTGAACCTAAGATTCTTGAACCTAACTTATATTAATATCAACCAAAGATATAAAGTTGAAATTATTTCTTTTGTGAGAATTACTCTACCACTGTTTTTCTTGCTGCTTAAAGACAAATTCCCCTTTAGATTTACTTTATATGTTATTAGGGTGTGTTGACTTCATTTTTGGTGAGGTCTTTTCTTTCCTTTTAGTGCTTAGTATCTATCCATAGGACTTCTCCTTGACTATCCTAGAGGACTAGAATTGGGACCCACCCTTTAGCAATTCAGCCACCTCTTGACTCCACTTGGGACCCCACTTGGATGGTTATAAACCTCTAAATCACCTTGAAAGGTTAAAACCCCATATGGGCAACCAATACTGAATTCCTATAGAATTTTTAAGCCTTGGGACTACCTTGGGTGACTTGAGCTTCTTCTGCACACACACACACACCCTTAACCCATTTCATCCTTTAACCTTGAACCTTGAATTTTGCCCCTGTTACCCTTTAAGAAACTCAAATGATTGAACCAAAGCTATTGGTCTTTGATTAAGATGGTTAAGGTCAATATGTGAAGGATCATAAAGTGGTTACCATTTGGCTAAGCTTGGTCCCAAAGTGGTTAGACTTGGTTAAGGTCCATAAGCCTACCCCAGCCTACCCAAAAAATCTCCAAAAATACCCAAAATTACCCAAAATTCTCAAAAATCCTAAGAATCATTTCAAAACAATCCCTACCTTTTAAATCCACCAAAATACCCCAATACCCTCCAAATAACCTCTTAATACCATAAATACCCCTCTTGGTCCAAAAATCCAAAAATTCAAAAATTTACCAAAAAATTACAGAAAATCTCAAATATTCCCAATTTCATTTTGTTCAACTACACCATAATGCAATTTTTCCAATTTAGCCCACTTTTACCAAAATCCCCAATTTGACCCTATTTTAAACCCAAATGGACCCAATGTCCAACCAAATCAACCCAATTTACCCCAATTTTGGTCCAATTTAATTCTAAACTTCAAATCAACATCCTCAATACCAATATAAACCAAAACCAAGCTCAATTTGGTCTACATTTGAATCCAATTTCAACTTAAACCCAAAACCCCAAATTTTGCCCTAAATTACCCATAAACCCAAACATGTCCAAATCCAATCCAATTCAACTCAAATTCTCTTCAAAATTTTTTTAAAATTTGCATGACACACTTCTATACCAAACCCAACATTCATTTGATCAAAATTTTGGCCTAAATCCCTTTCAAAATTCATTTGGTTTTAAAGGCCCAATTTTGGCCCATAAACCCAATTCCCCTCAAATTAAACCCCATGACCCATGGAATCTCCAAAAAAATTTTCAATCAAATTTCAACATATCTAAATCCAATTTCAATCAATTCCAATTCAATTTGGTAAAGCCACAATCAATTCAAAAATCCAAATCATCATGTGCATGTTAAAGGCTCATACCCTTATGCATTTCTAAAAGCCCACTTAATCAAATTTTAAAAGCCCAAAATTGAGCCCACATGTCATAATTCCCTTTTAAGATCATTTCATGAAATTTTGATCATCATCCCATGGCATCATATCCAATCTAGTGCATGCATACATGGAATCATACCAAATTGGGCATGTTGGCATAAAATCTCCAAAATTCATAAAAAAATTTTAATTCCTTTTGCATGAAACAATCCCATGGCATTGTGCATGTCATAGCATACCCCATGGGTCATCCCATAGCCATTCCAAAGTCAAATTGGCCAAATTGGGCAAGGGAGGTGACCCTTCCCTTCCCCCTGCTATCAAATTTCCACCACTTCTAAACCATCAAATCTCCTCCCCAAACTCCTAAACCAGCCATTAAACTTCACCTAAACCTCCCCATGGACCTTAAGACCAGCTCCAATCACTTTGGGCAAAGGTCTAGCCTTTGGACCAAGGGGCTAACCCAAGTTTAACCCATTTAACCCAAACTCAAAATGTCTACCAAATCTTCACCATGAAGCCTCAAAATACTCAAATTGAGACCATCACTCAACCTCTCTGGCACCACCTAACCCTGACCTGACTTGACCCTGGCCGGTCGGCCACCCCAGTCATCGAAAAACACCAGGCTGAGAGGTCCAAATTAATTCAAAAATTCAAAACTCTTTTGCTTAGCTGTCCCATTCTAATTGGACTTCACAGCTCTCCTTCTTCTCACCTGAGCAGCTGATCCCAACCCTCAATTCCCCCTGGGAAGGCCCTGGCCATGGGTATTTAAACAAGCCATCTCCCATGGCCAAAGGGTTGGCTGAAATCAACTCTCATAGAACTCCACTAAATTCCTCATAAAGCTCCCCCTAGCCTAGAGAAGCTCATCACCACTGTCCTCCTGCCGTAATTCCCACTGATTGAGCTCAATTTTGGAGCTCAATTCTCAGGCCAGAACAGGACAATCCTCAATTCTCCACATAAGTCAAATTAACTCCTCTCACACCTTCACCAGAGGTAGAGAAGGAGTTCCCCAGTGAAAGCCCCCTCTCTAGACCACCCAATCTCTCCAACCATCAAAGTCTGAAATCGGCCCTGGTCGAAGTCATACCTAGGCAATTCCCTAGAGCCAGAGACATCATCTAGAGCTTCCTTGGGCTCAATCTAAGGTGCCACAACTCTCTGATTGAAGCTTCACTTCTCGCAGCCAAGGTATTAACCTCTCCTCCCTTCCGAGCTTCGTGAATTCTCCAATTTGTTTGGCTTCGATTTCAATGCATGAAAATCAGTATGGATGTGTTCATCTCGTCGAGACGAATCCATCGAGCACAAGAACGTAAAAATCGCTTGAGAAATGAGCGAGATATTAGGCTTAGAAGATGGACGACTCTCGAGTCGAACCGGCCGGGACGATGACCGCAGCTCGTCTGGATCGCGCGTGTATCGGATGGACGACCGTGATTGTGCCGGATGGAGCAACGAGACATGAACCGCGGGCCGCGTGGCCGCTTAGTCGATGGTGGCGCCGAATCGTGGAGCAGATGCGTGGAGCTTCGACCCACCGTAGGTTGAGTTTGCGCCGCGTAGATAAGTAGGAAAATCTGGATTTTCTTATTTATTTAAATACAAGAAACTTTGAAAATTCATATCTTTGCATAGAAAAATCATAAAAATAAAAGAAAAATTCCCTCTTGCTCAGTGAACAGAGGAGAATAATGTGGAAAAAGAATTGATCTATTTTGTCGAGTATTTTATTTTTAATTAATTTAATACTCGTTTTGAGTATTTTAATTTTCCACTCATGCATACAATTCACCATGGCATGAGACCATAGGGATTTTGTAGCCTCCGTTATTGGAAACATTCCCCGAATTCTCCAAGGACAGAGGCCATCTCTATGGCAAGTTATTGATTTTCTAAATTTATATGTCTGTTTTGCCATTTTAATTCCAGTAATTAGCATGTTGCTTAGAAAATTCTAGGAAAATTAGGGGAAGTATCTTAGGATCAGAGGACCCTAGGAAAATTATAGTTTGGCTTAATCCCCTTAAATACTTCTAATTGTCCCAAACACCCAAAATTGAATTTTAATTAATTATGATTAACCACACATCAAAACTACTTGAAAATAATTCTCCACTCGATCTTTAGGGTCGAGGAGTCCCACATAAAAATTTGGAATCAATTGGAAATGGTTTAACCCATTAAATGGATTAATTAAATCACATGGCTATTTTCAAACTTTAAAAATTCATTAAACCTAAAATACATGTCAAAATTTCACTAAACTGGTTTTGGGACCTCTCTGATACCAGAGGAGTCTAGGAAAATTAAAATTGGATTTTTCTAAAAAAATTCATTTTTTTTTAACTATTTTTAATATTTTAATAATTAAAAAATAATGAAAATCACAAAAATATTAAAAGTCATAAAAATGTCATATTTTGCTCCCTAATCATTTAGGAACAAACCAAATATTTTTCCCAAGTCTCTAGGTTAAAATATTGAATTTAAAGGCTTAGTGTAATTTTTAATATTAAAAAATGAATTTTCAAACTTTCTCACTAAAATAATTCTAATAAATCAAAGAAAAATTAGAAAAATATAAAATTTGTTTCTCTGGACTCCTTGAGGCAGAGAGACTTAATAAAAATACAAAATCCATTTTTCAACTTTAATTTTATTTTAAAATTAATTAATACCTTAAAACTTGAAATAATTATAATAAATAAAATATAATTGAAAAAATCACCAAAAATGGTCCAAGTGGTCCACTGGCAGGTAGGAATGTCTCATAATTTTCTTAAGGACATAATACTTACCTTGGTCATGTTGTTGAATTTTCATTGAAAACTCATATTTTCCATAAAAAATAATTATAAAAATTAAATTAAAAACAGAAAAATCACATTTTCTCCTCTAATGTCTTAATTGACATGTGAGTGAAGTGACATAAAAATTTCAAATTCGTTTGAGCTCAATTTAGTGAATTATGAAGTGAATAGGCTTAAGAGGGCATAAAGGTAATTAAGAATTTTAACTTTAATTAATATTTTAGGCCTAATAGAAGGGGAAGGTAAAATATTTGATTTTAATCTTCCCTTGGATGATTGAAAATTAGGGAATAAAAGGGTAGAAACCCATTAATCACCTTAAAAAATATCAAGATGAAACCTTAATTAATTAAATTATTTAAATTTTGGAAGATTAATTAAAATTTTGGATTATTAAAATTAGGGATATAACTTAAGAAGATACTAATTCTTTGATCTAAAATCCTTAATTGAAATAACACAATGACATTCAATTCTTAATAATTATAATTGAAATTATTAATTAAATAATAAAAAATCCATAATTAATTAGAATTTAAAACATTAAACAATTTAAATAATCAATTAAAATTTAAAACTTTAAAATAATTTTGTAATTAATTAAAATTTAAAACATTCAATCATTTAATAATCAAATTAAAAGAAACTTAAAATATATGAAACTAATCTAGAATCATTTTAATAACAAATCTAAAACAAAATTCAAAATATTAAATGATCTCAAAACAAATTTTAATTGAAATGTGAAAATTATATCAATTAAAATTAAATTAATAATTATAATTAACTTAAATTAATATGATTAATTCAAAAATTAAAATCATCAAAACTTAATGAAATTAAACAACTCAAATATCTCTTTCAATCTAAGTAACTTAAGACACTTAGAAGAAACTAAGTTGAATTTTAAAATTAAATTATCTTAAGTCAGCAATTCAATTTTAAATACGGGTGGTTAAGTTCCTTAACAAACCAATTTTCCCCTTAAAGACTTGCATTATTATAACTCTTAAATAGGACATCAAGTGAAATGTCACTTCACTCATAGGATAATCAAACATCATAGTTCACTGAGCAAGAGACAAAACTCAACTAAACTTTGAAATGATTAATTCACCAATACAATAAAATTCATTCGGACTAGTAGATAATCCCATAAGTATTGAAAAGATGTTTGGGACCCGTCCTAAACACTTCCTCAATATGATAGGATGTTTCAGAAGAACAATTGAACTTAATTTCTCTTTGGTGAAGAAAATCATCCTTAACAAAACACAAAAAAACCTAAACGTTATAGGAATTGACTAGCAATAGGATTAGGATTTTGATAGACAACCAAAACCTTCCCTTAGCTTTACCTAGGTGTTTTCTTGCAAATATATAAATGCTCCGACATGTGTTTTAAGTACAACTTGGAATGATGTGAAGACCTCGCCAGTACGCTTTTATTTTATTGCAATTTATTTACCTACGCTGTATTTTACCTTCATTCCTTGCAAAACTTGCATGTTAAACAAGATTGTCACCCTGCATGAAAACTGAAACTTTTAGGATAGCCACAAAATTGAAACCCAATCTAAATTAAAAGTCACCACAAGATAAAATTCACCGCCACAACATTCAAAAATATAAAATAAGTCAAAATTTAATAACAAACAGAACAACAAAACTACAACTCCAACTAAATTAAAACATTTTGTTGGATGATCGGGAATACCTCGGATGATGTAACCTACGTATTGCTAACGGTATTTCCCACGGTCTAAATGAATGTACGGAACTCATTCAGTTGAGTTTATCAAATTCATCTGGACTAAGTGAATCCGATAAAAATAACGGGTGCAGAATGATGGAACCGTGGAATCTTAACCGGTATTGTTACAATAAACTCTAAGATTCCCCTAATAAAACATTAAAAAAATTTGGACATTAAGACTTTTCTAAACCAAAACACTTCTCTCATCTCTTGATTATCACTTTCTAAAACTAAACCTCTGCAACAACAAGGAGCTTGGAGCATAATGGGCAGCACGGCCATCATCGTCAGCAAAACTTGTGTCTACTTCAGCTAAACCTTTCCTATATTTAAATAACCAAGCCATAGGACTTTGAGGTAGTTTGCCTAGTGCAACATAAATCCTCAACTTTTCATTAGGCATTTGTATAATTGTGTTATGCAAATTAAACCCTAACCGGTCTTAGGGCTCCTAGGTATTTGTTCGGTACGACATAAACCCTCACATCTTCGAGGCTATTTGTGTGATTATGTCATACAAATATAAGTCCCAATTAATTAAAACTGACAGGATTTATACATTAAATAAACTTCCAAATTGAAGCCAAAGAATAGGATAGTTGGGAAGTCACCGAAGTTCACTTCGAATCCGTGACATCCCCTACCTTTCTTTCATTTGGACTCCAGAAATAAACTGTTCCAAATTCAAGCCAATCCCTTTGGAAATTCCAAATTTCAATCCTTTAAAACCTGAACTTTGAAATTTTTGAGAGCAAAACCACTGATCATTATCGAGAGTTTTCTTAAATGATTCCTGTCATTTAAGATATAATTAACTATAGGGGCTTGCCCTTATCGGGAACTTTAAGAACCCAGGTAATATAAACCCTGCTTAATTAATTTATATTAAGCAGGGGAACTTGTCGGCTTATAAAATTGGTTCGCAGACGAAATGGATGTCACAAATCTTCTAGTTTATTTAATCGAGCACCATCATCAAGCAGTGTGTCTATTCCTCGGGATAGATATACGGTTTGTGATGTGGTGCTTATTTATGTAAACTATTTGGGATGTGAGATCGGTTTGATTTCATATCTTAAAATTTTCGAACTTAAAATTATTTTAAGGAAAAAACCAAAATACTACTTTTCAAATTATATATATTTAAGTTATATTAAATCTAAAATGCGCCGACAATTTCTGTTTGGCAACCCCTTTTTAAAATACAATACATAACCTAAAAATATGCCGACCAATTTCTGGTGACTCCACTGGGGATCGAACCCAGAATCTCTGGTTCCTCTCTCCATTTTGATCAGATGGTTTTGCTTTCATAAATCGATAGTAAGTCCATACCCCTAGTGGATCAAACTACTATTCTTTCCGTTGGCATACCACGTTAATTTCTACCTTGAACGGGTATAACCAACTCCTCTTGGATTTCGGAGGCACTATTTAGACACCCCTAAACAGAGAGGTTCTGGAATCCTTCTTTTGTTACCTCTCCAAAGAGGTGGGGTGGACCCCCAATCGGTGTTAGCTTAGGAGCGGTCCTTCGAGTTGAGAAGTCTTATGAGACTTTCTCTCCCTTTCCAATTATGGATTGGATTCCTTATTCTTTCTAATTCTAATCTTCCTCCTTTAATTGTTTCATTCTTAACGAGTAAGCCTTCTAATCAACAACCTCTCAATAAACAAACTCTTTTAAAATTGCAAATGCACGAATAAAATGAAAAGATAAATAGAAATGTGTTCGGACTCTTTTAATTCCTTTTTTTTCCGTCTTGACGGAAGGGAGCATAACCCGGGACTGACAATCGGAACTTACCCTGCAGAAAATGTCTGCCCCGAAGTTGATTTTCTCCTTCACCAACGGATTAGACTTGGCTGTATACAAGGATGAACTGCCTGACAATGGAATCATTCACTTCGGACAAGGGTTCGACAATACGGACATTAAGTTTACTGATGTTACTCTGTTTGCACTGACAAACAAAGTACCTAAAACTGAGGAACCCGTGATTGAGTTCAGCCTGAAATCAACTCAAGAAAATTCCCTCCCCTGCAGAGGTTCCCAGTTGAAAGGAACACTGCTATTCACAGGAGGTTAGCTGCTACCCCCAGAACTGTCGTCTCTACCCCCACTGGTCTAGTCATCACTGCACCTACCACGGCTCTCACCAAACTGAAGGGGAAGGAAGTCCAAATATGTGATGAGCCTGTTACCATGGAAGGTTCAGACTTTGCTGCAATACCGTTTATTTTCGAGATAGGGTCCAGTTCGAAGTTTAGACCCTTAACCCAGACACAAAGGAGGAATAAGAACAGAAAGATTGCTAAGACCCGTAAAGGCCGTGGTCGCCGAAGCCACCTTCCTTGAAGAAATTCCAGAGAAAGAAGAAGAACTGCCCGAGTACTCACCGATGGTGGAAGGAAGTAGATTCCACCCTCTCTCTGATGCATCTGATGAAAAAGATGCCCAGAAAATCGCCGCAGTGTTACCCCGACCTGCATATTACAATGATAGCAAGAGGAAGAAAATCAAGACTACGCCGCTTACCCGACTGCGAGCAGTAGTGGAGAAGTTAGCTAAGAAGGAAGGATGTCCCGTGTCAGAAATTCTGAGGAGAATGGGACGAGTGCCAGCTACATCCCGCCTCGGACCACGAGTAGATCCTACCACTGCCGTAGAGAAACCAAGAAAGAAGATACGAGCTATTGAAAGGTGTCCGCCTGTTGTTGTATCGGGTCATCATATTAGCGAGGACACCACCTACCTACGTACAGCTGACAGACCATCTGGTCCTAGGCCTCCTACTACAAGAAGGATGGTGTGGCGACCTATTATTACTGAACCGATACCCACACAATATTCTGGGAAGAAAAGTCTCATTAAAGAGCTCGGATCTGAAGAAAGTACTGCAGCTCCAAGGGAAACTCCTGATAAGAAGGTTCAACAGTCATCGCCAGATAACCATGAGACCGTTCAGAAAATACCACTTGAGGATGTCGTAGGGAACTTAAGGACAGAGATCTGACGGTTGGCAAGGGAAAGAGGATAAGAATTAAGAGATGGGGTTGATTCATCAGATGAAGAGTTTGATGAGATTAACATGGTTGAAACCCGAGCATCATCAGGTTTCCAAGGGGCTCCGTCAGCTTCAGAGAGAGATGAGCCGGGAGCAATGAGAGCACAGCTTCAGGAAAAGGATGACACGATCTCTCAGATGGCAAAGAGGATGGAAGAGATGGCTGCCACTTTAGCCACTCTCCAGAGTCAGCTGCAACCTCAGAAGGAAACACCCCCGGAGATCATTCACATCGCAGATGGAGGGAAAGAGATTACGTCTGTTAATGGAGATGAACAACCGAAGAAGGATTCTGCAGAAAGCATGATTCCCGAAAAGGACATTAAGAACATGGTCGAACAACAGTTGCGAGAAGCCTTAGCCTAGTCTAAGAGCGGAGCATCTATTCAAACGGGTAGACCTTACCCTGAAGAGTTTGATGCAGTCCAATACCCAAAGGGCTTCTTACCACCTCTGTTTAAGACTTTCGACGGTATCGGGAACCCCTGCAACATGTAGCACACTTTTGTGCTAGTTGCTGCAATGTCGGTGGGAGCAATGCTTTGATCTTTCGTCAGTTCATCAGCAGCTTGTGAGGGATTGCCTTCGATTGGTATGCAGAACTTTCGAATGGCTCAGTTAAGACCTTTTTAGAATTCGAAAACCTCTTCGTTAAGCGGTTTACCGGGGCTCGGCACCACATCACCATCGGTGACTTAGTGGTGGAGAAATAGAAACCGAACGAAAGTTTAATGGACTACATACTTCGATGGAGGAACTTGAGCTTAAAGTGTGAGCCACAGCCTTCGAGAACGAAGATGCGACCGGTATTCTGCTTAAGAGTATCCATGGCCTGATAGCACTTCTCCTTAAAGGATTTACAATTAAGACTTTCGAGAAGTTGCTTAGCAAGGCCGGGAGCTTGCAGGAGGAGGCAAAACAGCTAAGTTTCATAGATAAGACCGATAAACAGAAGCCCGTGAAAGCTTTCGAGAAGAAATCAGGAATCGTCGCGCGCAGTAGATAAAGGCAAGCAGCCAGTGCAGATACAGCCAAAGCGGCCACAGCCAAGTTATCAACCACCACAGCGGACTTATCAACAATCTCAGGAGAGCTATCAACAGCCTCGACCGAGTTATGAGTCACTGCAGCATGATCAGCCACCGCCTCATCCACCACGTGCCCTGAAGGAGCTTCTAAATAAAGAATATCCCTTCAAGAATGAAGCAATGGCTAAGATGTTTCGCAGCTTGATGAAGACGCCCGACTTTCGGCTGCGCGAGCCTCAGGAAGCCGTAAGAAGTCGATAAGAAGGATCATCCGAACTACCGTCCCTACCACAGATGCTCGGACATAAGATAGAAGGCCGCTTCACCTTCAAGAATCGTCTCGAGGACAATCTTCGGAGAGGGAACATAACGATTCCGAAGGAATACATGAAGGAGCCCCAAAAAGAAGGTTCAGTCAATGTTATTTCAATGGATCCTATTGTTCTGATAGACCCTTACACGACTGACGATTGATGGAGTACTGTCTGGACGAAGTCTTCAAAGAAAATTTTGGATCGCATCCAGACGGCTTCAGTGCGTGCTGTCTGAAACTTGCCAAGCCGGCACTATCACTTGCGATCGAAGAACAGCCCCAGAAGGAGGAGAAGATCGTGGAAGAGAAGAAGACCGAGGTTCCGAAGGGTAGAGTAGGGGCTACTTTTCCTAGGATGGTTGTTTCCGATTCGGGGGAGAAATCCCTCGAACCTCTGACTTTGTATGATTATTTGCTCGCCCCGGCGGGATCTTATAATGATAAGAGTTTTGGTGTGGCTACGTTTTGACTGTTTCTAACGATAACGTAACTAACGACAACCAACCTAATTCGGATTTCAATCTCGATGTGAATAACGATTCTCAAATCATACAAAAAACTCGATGACCACAACGAAATAGAGGACATTCACAAGGATGACTATGAAAGTTCAACAGGTGACGAGTCCGTTTGTGAATTCCGAGGAGCTTAGTCTCGATAGAATTGGAGTTATCAGATTTCGAAGCAACTTCAGAAGAGCCAGTCGTTTTGATTCAAGAGGAGACACCAGCAGATTCAGAAGAGATAACAGAATTTAACCTGAGAAGTGGAAAAGTTCTACCCCCTAGAATGGGTCCAAAGGATAAAGGAAAGCAGGTGGTTGCTTAGGAAGAGCCAACCCCATCGGAAGAATTGCCCGTCCAGGAAGAAATTGAGCAGCCTGGTAACGAAGTGGATCATAACGTGCTAGCCCATCTTAGGAAGCTACCAGCCAAATTGAGCATCTACGATGCTCTGATCCTATCAAAGGAGATGAGAGAAGCTCTGATCAAGGCTTTACTTGATCCAGAAATTTGCTTAGCTCAAATGGCCAGTAATTGCTTAGACAAGGTTTGCTCGTTGAAAGGACAACATGGTGTTACCTTCACGAACAGTGATCTACTACAGGGAATAGCTGATCACAATCGACCGTTGTACATTTCAGTAAGTATTGGAAAATTCACACTCTCCAGGGTGTTAGTTGAATCAGGAACATGTAGACCTCATTTTTGATGAGGTCTCTTTTCTCTTCTCTCTCCTTAGTACTTAGGATCTAGCCTTAGGCTTTCCCTTTGACTATCTTAGAGGACTAGAAATGGAACCCACCACTTAGAAATTTAAACACCTCTTAACTCCCTGAAAACCCCATAAGTTTGATTTTAAACTCCTAAGTCACTTGGAGGATTAAGATTAAATATGGAGGTTTAAAGGATGAATTCCCTATAGGATTCTTTGGCCTTAGGACTACCCTGGGTGGCCTGGTCTGGTGAGGGTTGACCTGCACACATTACACTTTCACAAACATTCCAAATCCTAAAACCATTCATACCTAGCTTGACTTCCTGACTCATGTAGGTAATTCATATGGATGGACCTTAACCCTCAGGACCTCGGCTAAGAGGGTTAGGAACAACATAGTTGAATGCCTCAAATGATTCCTCTCATGGCTCTTATGGGCTTGATATGGCTTCATGGCTCAACCAAAGTGATTCCATTCTACTCAAACTTGATCAATCTTTATTTTTCCAAAATTTCAATTTTTGACCCCCGGGGCCCTACACCCACCAAACCTACAAAATGTCCTTGAAGCTACCCAAAATTTGCAAAATTACCTAAATTACCCAAAATTCCTCAAAACCAATCCTAAACATTTCTCACCATTCAAATTGATCATCCGTAGCCAAATTTACCAAAAATTCCAAGAATACCCCCAATACCCTCCAAATACCCAAAATGCCCTTTTAACTCAAAAATTCCAAAAATTTAGAAAATTCCCAGCAAATTTCAGAAAATCCTAAATATTCCCAATTTCATTTTGTTCAACTACACCATGGGCCAATTTTGTCAATTTAACCCACTTTTACCAAAATCCCCAATTTGACCCATTTTTAAACCAAGTGGACTCAATGTCCCACCAAACCAACCCAATTGACCTCAATTTTGATCCAATACAACTCTAAAATTCAATTCAATATCCCCAATATCAATTTAGACCAAATCCAAGTCCAATTTGATTAACATTTGGATCTAATTTCAATTTGAAGCTTAAAGCCCAATTTTGGCCCATGACCTAAACTTAACCCAAACCAACCCAACTCAACTCCAATTAACCACAAATCCTTTCCTAAACATTCCTAATATCCCCACAAACAAAACACTAACAACATTTTCCCCAAATTCGAACCTAAACTCCACCCAAACCTAACCCAGAACCAAAATCCCCATTTTTGGCCTAAACCCGCCATAAACCCAAATGGGCCCAAATCCCAAAATCAAAGCCCAACCAAAGTTTAAAACTCTTTCTGACACTCCCATAAACATTTCTCAACATTAATTTTACATCAAATCTAACCTTAGTCCTACCTTAGCCCAAGTTAGCCCAATTTGACCCACTTTGGCCCCTTTACCAAAAAAGCCCAAATTAAATCCAGTTCCATTCTAAATGATACCAAATCTTTTCTAAAATGTTCATGACACATCCCTAAACTAAACCCAACATTTGTTTGGCCCAATCCTTCACAAAATTTCCATCCACCAATTTTTTTTCAAACCTAAAGGCTCACTTTCTTAAACCATTCTAAAAGCCCACTTCCACCAAATCCAAAAGACCAAAAATTCATCCAAAGTCCATATGACACTCTTCTTCATCATGCATTCAATTAATATCATCCCTAAAGTTCTAATTGATCATCAAAGTATTCCAATCTTTGCCTCATGACAATCTCCCTTAAAATCATCAAAAATGCCAATATCCTTGTTCATGCAAATGACTTGACTTTTCCAAAGCCAAATGAAGCCACAATGGAGTTATTCACAAGCCATATGAAGCCATGATAGCTTGGCCTTGTCATCAATCCATTTATGGCAAGAGAAGGGAGCCCTTTAATGATTCCCTTAAAGTTGATTAAACATTCATATGCTTCCCTTAACCTATGCTTAAACTTAATTGTACTTGGATTGTGACTTTACCCCACTAATCAAGCTGACCCAAGTGACTTTCTCTTCAGCCCAAACCAACCTTGGGTGGTGCACCAAGCCTAAAACCATGGGTTGACCAATTTGAACCCAAAATAAGCCTCCCCCCATTCCATTTCAATTCAGCCCTTTACACATGGCAAATCTCCATTGCTTGCACCAAATTCAAACCCTGACCTCACTGACCATGAAGGTGACCCATGCCTGGCAGGCCAGCGACCACAGTCGCCGGAAAACACCATGGCCGAAAGCTTTATTTTGATTCAAAAATTCAAAATCATCTGGCTGAGCTGTCCCAACTCAATTGGACTCCATGCCTTTTCTTCCCTTGACCAAGGAAACTGATCCCAAGCCCTAACTCCCCCTGAGAAGCCCTCCAGCAATGCCTATTTAAACCCACCACCATCTCTGCCAAACAACGTGATGAACCAGAACTTAACAAAACTCTACCAAAATTGCTCAAGGACCTTCCTCTAACCTAGAGCAATTGATCCCCAGTGTCCCTTTGCCTTAATCCCCATTAACAGAGCTCAATTTCTTAGTCAAAAATCCACCCAAAAACCATGAAATCTCTTAAACCACCTTAAAAATCAAATTAAACTCACCCACACCTGTACAGGACCAAGAGAAGGAGTTCCCCAGTTGAAGCCCCCTCACCAGACCAGCCATTCTCTCTATCGGCCAAGCTTTGAAATCGGGCTTGGTGGAAGTTGTACCTAGACAATTCGACAGAGCCAGAGACTTCATCTGGAGCCTCCTTGAGTGCAATCGAAGGTGCCACAACTCTCTGATTGAAGCTTCACTTCTCAGAGCCAAGGTATAGACCTCTCCTTTCTCCCGAGCTTCCAGCGATTCTCCATTTCGTTTGAGTTGATTTCAATGCATGTAAACCATATGGATGTGTTCGTCTCTTCAAGATGAATCCATATAGTATAAGAACATGAAAATCCATAGAGAAATGAGAGAGATCTTAGGGTTTTAGTGTGGACGGTCACGGGTGCACACCAGTCGTAGACGATGACCAGGCGCCATCCGATCGCGCGTGTATTGATTGGACGACTCAGATTGCGTCAGATCAGAGAACGGTACGTGAACTGCGGGCCCCCAGAGTGCTGACTTAGATGGCGGCGTCGAATGGGTGCACGACGCGTGGGCTTTCAGAGCTGCCGAGGTTGAGTCAGCGCCGCGTGGATAAGTAGAAAAATATAGATTTTTTGATTTATTTAAATACTTGAAACTTAGAAAATCCATATCTTTGTGTAGAAAAATCACAAAAATAAAATAAAAATACACACTTGCTCAGTGAACAGAGGAGAATAATGTGGAAAAAGAATTGAGTTAATTTGATGATTATTTTATTATTAATTAATTATTTACTCATTTCAGTATTTTAATTCTTCGTTTGCATAGACAATTCTCCATGGCATGAGACCATTGGGCTTTTGAAGCCTCTGATCTTAGTAACATTCCCTGATTTATTGAAGGTCAGAGGCTATCTCTATGGCAAGTTATGTATTTTTCAAGTTTATGTCACTGTTTTTAGTATTTTAATTCAATTAATTAGCATATTGCTTAGAAAATTCTAGGAAAATTTTGGGAAGTTTCTTAGGACCAGAGGACCCTAGGATAATTATATTTTGAGTTAATTCATTAAGAATAACCCTAATTGGCCTAATTAATCAAAACTAAATTTTAATTAATTAGGGTTAACCACACATCAAAAGAACTTAAAAACAATTCTACACTGATCTTTAGGATCAGAGGGATCTCACATAAAAATTTGGAATCAATTGGAAATGTTTAACTTCACTAAATGGATTAATTAAGTCACATGAGTAAAATTAAACTTTAAAAATTCATAACTCCAAAAATACATTTTAAAAATTCACCAAATTGGTTTTGTGGGTTCTCTATTATCAGAAGAGTATAAGAAAATTAAAATTGAATTTTCTAAAAATCTTCATTTTCACCATATTTTAATATTTTAAATAATTAAAAAATCATAAAAATCACAAAAATAATAAAAATGACAAAAATAATAAAAATCACAAAAATAATAAAAATCACTAAAATGTCATATTTTACTTCCTACTCACTTAGGAACAAACCAAATATTTTTTCCCAAGTCTCAAAGTAAAGATAATGAATTTTAAATGCTTAAGACAATTTTTAATATTAAAAATGGATTTTTCAAGCTTTTCACTAAATTAATTCTAATAAATCAAAGCAAAATCAGAAATATATAAAATTTGTTTCTCTTAACTCCTTGAGGTCAGAAAGATTTATGTAAAATATAAAACTTAATTTTCAACCTTTATTTTATTTTATAATTAATTAACACTCTAAAATCAAAATAATTATAATAAATAAAATATAATTCAAAAAATCACTAAAATTGGTCCAAGTGGTCCTCTGGTCATTAGGAACATCCTATAATTTTCTTAGGACAGAAATCTTACCTTGGTCATGTTGTTGAATTTTCATTGAAAACCCTTATTTTTCATAAAAAATAATTATATAAATTATTAAATTAAAAAAACTCACATTTTCTCCTCTAATATCTTAATTGACATATGAGTGAAGTGACATAAAAATTTCAAGTTCATTTGAGCTCAATTTAGTGAGTTATGAAATAGATAATCTTAAAGGGGCATAAAGGTAATTAAAGGATTTTAACCATAATTAACATTTAGGTTTAATCAAAGAGAGGGTAAAATATCTGATTTAAAATTCTTTCATTAGAAGATTGAAACCTAGAGAATTATGGGGTAGAAACCCATTAATCATCTTGAAAATATTTAAAGTAGACCTTAATTAATTAAACAATTTGAATTTTGGAAGAATAAGTTAAAATTTGGATTATTAAAATGGGGATATAATTTAGAGAGACTATAATAACTTAAACTGAAATCCCTAAATGAATCACTATAATATTTAACTTTTAATTAAATTTAAAGTGATAATTGAAATTAATAATTAAATAATTAAAAGGAAAGTGAACCTTCATTAAATTAAAACTTAAAACATTGAATAACTTGATAATTAAATTGAAATAAATTTAAAACATTAAAAAGAAAAATCAATTTCAAAAAAATCGCTTGAAAATAAACTTAAAGAAAATTTGAAACATTAAAAATCAATTTCACAAAAATAAATTCTTAATTAAAAAAAATCAAACCAATTAAAAGTTAATTCAAAATGTTGCAATTAAATTAAAATTTAATCATTAAAGTCTAAATTAAATAGTCTAAACTCCTTTTTCAATTCAAATAGTTTACAACACTTAAGAATAAAACAAATTGAACACTATTACAAACTTAAATTTATTAAAATTTTATAACTAAATTAAATCACCTTAAAACATTAATTCTAATTTTAAATCGTTGAAATTCTTAATAAATTGATTTACCCCTAAAGGCTTTCATTATTATAACCCTTAAGTAAAGCATTAAGTGAAATGTCACTTTACTCATAAGATAATCAAATGTCCAAAGTTCACTGAGCAAAAGTTAAAACTTAACTAAAAATTTCTGGATGATTGATTCATCTCTACAATAAAAATTCATTTAGACTCGAAATAATCTCAGAAGTATTGAAAAGATGTTTAGAACCCGTTCTAAGCACTTCCTCAATACAATGAGGTGTTTTAAGAAGAATAATTGAATTTAATTGTTCTTTGATGAAGAAAATCATCCTTAACAAACCAAAAGAACCTAGACGTCATAGGAATTGACTAGCTATAGGATTAGGACTTTGGTAGACAACCAGAACCTTCCCTTAGCTTTACCTAGGTACTTATTATAAAATATTTAAATGCCTTAACATGTGTTTTAATTGCAGCTTGGAATTACGAGAAGACTCTCCAGGTATACTTTTGTTTTATTGCAATTTACTTTATTGTAATTTATTTATATGAGCTGCACTTTACTCTTCTTGCATGTTAAACAAGATTGTTGCATGAAAACTGAAACTTTTAGGATAGTCACAAAACTGAAACCAAAACTAAATTAAAAGTCACAACAAGATAAAATTCACCGCTACAACATTCAAAAGATAAAACAACTCAAAATTTAATCACAAATAGAACAACAAAACTACAATTATAATTAAATTAAAACATCTCGTTGGATGATCGGGAATACCTCGGATGATGTAACCTATGTGTTGCTAACGGGATTTCCCACGTTCTAAATGAAAGTGTGGAACTCATTCAGTTGAGTTTAGCAAATTCATCTGGACTAAGTGAATCCGATAAAAATAATGGTGCCAGAATGATGGAACCGTGGGATCTTAACCGGTGTTGTTATAATCAAATTTAAAATTCCCCTTATAAAACATTAAAAACATTTGAACCTTAAGACTTCTAAACCAAAACACTTTTCTCATCTCCTGATTTTCACCTTCTAAAACTAAACCTCTGCAACAACAAGGAGCTCGGAGCACGGTGGGCAGCACTGCCATCGTCATCAGCAAAACCTGAGTCTACTTGAGCAAAACTTTCCTTAGAATTAAATAACCAAGCCATAGGGTTTCGAGGTAGTTTGCTTAGTGCAACATAAATCCTCAACTTTTTGTTAGGAATTTGCATAATCATATTATACAAATTAAGCCCTAACCGGTCTTAGGACTCTGAGGTAGTCGTTCGGTACGACATAAACCCTCACATCTTTGAGGCTATTTGTATGATTATGTCATACAAATATAAGTCCTAATTAACTAAAATTGGTAAGATTACAACATCAAATAAAGTCTCAAATTGAAGCCAAATAATAGGATAGTTTGGGAAGTTGCCAAGATTCCTCTTGGATCCTCAGCTTTTCTTACCTCTCTTCCATTGGATTCTTAAAATAAACTGTTCCAAATTTGAGCTAATCCCTATTGAAATTTCCAAAATCCAATCCTTTGAAAAACTTAAAATTTGAAATTCTTGAGAGCATAACCACTGATCATTATCGAGAGTTTTCTTGAGTGTCTTCGTGCAATTAAGATGTAATTAACTATAGGGGCTTGCCCTTATAGAGAACTTTAAGAACCCAGGTAATATAAACCCTGCTTAATTTCTTCATATTAAGCAGGGGAACTTGTCGGCTTATAAAATTGGTTCGCAGACCAAACTGATGTCACAAATCTTCTAGTTTATTTAATCGAGCCCCATCATTAAGTAGTGTGTCTATTCTTCGGGATAGATACACAGTTTGTGATGCGGCGCTCGTTTATATAAACTATTTGGGATGTGAGATTGGTTTGATTTCATATCTTAAAAATCTTTCAAACTTAAAAATTATTTTTTAAAATCAAATGCTACTTTCCATATTATATATATATATATATATATATATATATATATATATATATTTAAATTAAATTTAAAATCTAAAACTCGCCGACAACTTCTGTAGGCGACCCCTTTTCAAAATACAACACAACCTAAAAATATGCCGACCACTTCTGGCGACTCCGCTAGGGAATAGTTCTTCTATCCATCCTGATCAGATGGTTTTGCTTTCATAAATCGATAGTGAGTCCATATCCCTAGTGAACCAAACTATCACTCTTCCGTTGGCATACCTTGCTCTTTTCTGTCTTGAGCAGGTATAGTCGACTCCCTTTTGGATTTAGGAGCCACTATTTAGACACCCCTAAACAGAGAGGTTCCAAAATCCTTTTACCTCTTTTCTGAGGTAGGGGTGGACCCCCAATAGGTGTTAGCGTAGGAGCGGTCCTTCGGATTGAGAAGCCTTACGAGAATTTCTCTCCCTTGCAATTCCGAAACGGGTCTCTTCCTTTTTCTATAAACCTCCATTCTTTAAACATTTCGTTCCTAACAAACAAATCCTCTAATAAACAACCCTTTAATAAACAAACTTGTTTCGATCGCAATTGCATTAAGATAAATGAAAATGTGTTCGGACTCTTTCTTTTTCGTCCTAAATTTTGTGACAAAAGGAAGCATAATTCGGGACTAATACTCAGAATCTACCCTGCAGAAAATGTCTGCCCCAAAGTTAATCTTCTCCTTCACCAATGGAATAGACTTTGCCGTTTACAAGGATGAGCTGCCTGACAATGGGATCATCCGTTTCATATAAGGATTTAATAATACAGAAATCAAATTCGCTGAAGCCACTCTCTTCGCACTAATGGATAAAGTGCCAGAAACTGAGAAACCCCTGATTGAGTTCAACTTGAAGTCGACTCAAGAATTTCCTCCCCTGTAAAGGGTTCCAGCTGAAAGAAGTACTGCTATTCATAGGAGGATTGTTGTCTCAACCCCCACCGGTCTAGTCATCTCTGCACCTACCCCGGCATCGCAAGGCGAAGGGGAAGGAAATCCAAGTCTGTGATGAGCCTGTCACCGTGGAGGGTACAGATTTTGCTACAATACCATCTATTTTCGAGATTGGGTCCAGTTCAAGAGTTGCACCCCTAACTCGGACTCAAAGGAGAAATAGAAGCAGAAAGATAGCCAGGATTGAGAAAGCCAAGGCCGCTGAAGTTGCTTTCCTGGAAGAGATCCCTGAACTGCCTGAGTATATACCTCTGTTGGAAGGGAGTAGGTTTCACCCCCTCTCTGCTGCATCGGATGAAGAAGACGTCCGAAGGATTGCCGCTACATTACCCCGACCTGCATACTATAGTAACTACAAAAGAAAAAGGGTTAAGACTACGCCATTTGCTCGGCTACAAGCTATGATAGAAAAATTGGCAAAGAAAAAAAGTTGCCCCGTGTCAGAAATCTTAAGAAGAATGGGACGAGTGCCAGCTAGATCCCGCCTCAGACCGCGAGTAGAGCCTGTCACTGTCGTAGAGAAACCAAGGAAGAAAATGAGAGCTAGTTCACCTGTTGTTGTATCGGGCCATCATATTAGGGAGGACACCACCTACCAGCATATAGCCGACAGACCGTCCGGTCCTAGGCCTTCTGCTGCAAGAAGGATGGTGTGGCGACCTATTATTACCGAACTGAGACCGACACAACGTCCTGAGAAAAAAAGCCTCATCAAAGGGCTTGAATCTGAAGGAATTGCTGCTGCAATAAAAGAAACCACCGAAAAAGAAGTTCAACAGTCATCACTCGACAACCGCGAGACCTGTGGAAGAGACCCCTCGAGGATGCTATAGGAAAGCTAAGGACAGATATCCGACGGTTGGCGAAAGAGAGAGGAGAAAAGTTGGAAAATGAAGTTGATTCATCAGAATTTATGGATGAAGAGTATGCCAAGATCAACATGGTTGAAACATGAGCATCGTCATCTTCACAAGGTACTCCGGCGGCTGCGGAAAGAGATGAACCAGAAGTGATGAGAACACAACTTCAGGAGAAGGATAACACAATTTCTCAAATGGCAAGAAGGATGGAAGAGATGGCTACAGCTTTAGCCACTCTCCAAAGTCAGGTGCAACCTCAGAAAGAAACACCCCCAGAAATCATCCATACTGCAGATGGAGGACAAGAGATCACATTCGTCAACAGAGATGAGCAACCAAAGAAGGATTCTGCACAGAGCATGATTCCCGAAAAGGACATTAAAAACATGGTAGAACAGCAGGTGGGAGAAGCTTTAGCACAATCCAAGAGTGGAGCATCTATTCAGACATGTAGACCTTACCCTGAAGAATTTGATGCGGTCCAATACCCAAAAGGCTTTGTACCACCTCTGTTCAAGACTTTTGACGGAACGGGAAACCCCCGACAGAATGTCACACATTTTCGTGCTAGTTGCTGCAATGCCGGTGGGAGTGACGCTTTACTCTTCCGTCAGTTCTTCAGCAGTTTGTCAGGGATCGCCTTCGACTGGTACGCATAATTGCCAAATGGTTTAGTTAAGACCTTTGCAGAGTTAGAAAACCTCTTCGTTAAGCGGTTTGCTGGGGCTCGGCACCACATCACGATCGGTGATCTAGTGGTGGAGCACCAGAAACCGAACGAAACTCTAGTGGATTTCATACTTCGAAGGAAAAGTTTTAGTATGAAGTGTGAACCATAGCTACAAGAACAACATGCAATAGGTATTTTTTTGAAAAGCATCCACGGCCCAATAGCACTTCTCCTTAAAGGAATTACAATCAAGACTTTCGAGAAGCTGCTTAGTAAGGCCGGGAGCTTACAGGAGGAAGCAAAGCAGCTAAGTTTCGTGGACAAGACTGATAAACAGAAATCGGTGAAAACATTCGAAAAGAAGTCCGAAATTGTTGTGGCAGTAGATAAGGGCATGCAACCAGTGCAGATACAGCCAGAGCGGCCATAACCTAGCTATCAACCACCGCAACGTACTTACCAACAACCTCAACAGGGTTATCAACAGCCTCGACCAAGTTATCAGTCACCTCAGCATTATGAACAACCACCTCGTCCACAGCGTACCCTGAAAGATTTTCTGAATAAGGAATATCCATTCAAAACTGAAGCAGTAGCGAAGATGTTCCGCAGTTTAATGAAGACACCCGATTTTCAGCTACCAAAGCCCAAGAGGCCGGAAGAAGTCAATAAGAAAGATCATCCAAACTATTGCCCTTACCACCGGATGCTCGGGCATAAGATAGAGGATTGCATGACTTTCAAGATTTGGCTTGACGACAATCTTCGGAAAGGGAACATAACGATCCCGAAGGAATACATGAAGGAATCCCAAAAGGGAGGTTCCGTCAATGTTATTTCAACGGATCCTATTGTTCCGATAGACCCTTACACGACCCATGATGGATGGAGTACCGTCTGGACAAAGTCTTCAAAGAAAATCTTAGATCATATCCAGAACGCTTCGGTGCAAGCTTCAACTCAAAGTTTGAAACCTGCCGAGCCTGTGCTATCGCTTGCGATTGAAGAACCGCCCCAGAAGGAAGAGAAAATCGTAGAAGAGAAGAAAACCGAGGCTCTGAAGGGTAGACTAGGAGCTGCTTATCCTAGGATAGTTGTTTCTGATTCATGGGAGAAATCCCTCGAACCACTGACTCTGTATGATTATTTGCTCGCCCCGGCGGGATCTTATAATGATAAGAGTTTTGGTGTTGGCTATGTTTTGACTGTTTCTAACGATTACGTAACTAACGAAAACCAAGCTAATCCGAATCTCGATTCCGATATAAATAACGATTCTCAAATCATACTAAACCTCAATGACCACGACGAAGGAGAAGACGTTCACAAGGATGTCTACGAAAGCTTAACAAACGACGAGTCTATTTGTGAATTTCGAGGAGCTCCGATTGCGATAGAATTAGAGTCACCAGATTCCGAAGCAATGCCAGAAGAGTCAGTTGTTCTGATTCAAGGGGAGACACCGGCAGATTCAACACAAGATTCAGAAGAAATAACAGAAGTTAATTTAAGAAGCGGAAAAGTTCTACCCCCGAGAATGGGTCCAAAGGATAAAGGAAAGCAGGTGTTTGCTCAAGAAGAGCCAGCAGAGGAACTGCCCATTCGGGAAGAAACTGAGGAACATGGTAATAAAGTGGACTATAACGTGCTAAACCATCTTAGGAAGCTACCAGCCAAACTAAGCATATACGACGCTCTAATCCTGTCAAAGGAGATGAGGGAAACTCTGATCAAGGCTTTACTTGATCCAAAAAATTGTTTAGCTCAAATGGCCGGTAATTCTTTAGACGAGGTTTGCTCGTTTAAAGAAAAATGAGGTGTTACCTTCACGAACAGTGATCTACTACTCAGAACGACTGATCACAATCGACCGTTGTACATTTCAGTCACTATTGGAAAGTTTACGCTCTCCAGGGTGTTGGTTGATTCGGGAGCATCAATCAACATAATGAGCCTTCGAACGTTAGCATATTTGGAAATTGATACTCGCGAACTTGAAGCAGACAAGATGTTATTAAGAGGGTTCAATCAGAAAGGAGAAAGAGCTCTTGGATCAATAACACTATTAATGAAGATCGGTGACTTAGCAAAGAGAACCGCAAAATTCCACATAATTGATTCTGAGACATCTTTCAACGCTCTACTGGGTCGGCCATGGATCCATGAGAACCGGATGGTACCATCGTCTCTGTACCAGTGCATAAAGTATTATGAAAGAGGAGAACAGTGTATTAAAGGTGACTTGCAACCATTCTCCGTGCATGAAATCAGAATTCACGAAGATGCAGCCTACTACGCGCCTCCGAAGAAAACAATCTTTTCCAGAAATACCGTACCAAATGAAGCAAAAGAATTGCAAGACTATAAAGAGCCTGAAATTCTAGTTCAACAGTTACTCACCACTCCCTTATGGTGAGATGGTGAAGGTTTCTCCAGAACTGGCACCCGAGGTCGAGGCCAGAGACGAGGTCAAGGAAGAGACGTTGGAACAGTTGGACAGAAGAAACCAGTTATCGACGTTGATTGGGAGAACAGTTCCGAAGAAGAAGAAATCAAGAAAGAAGCAGTGACAGTAAATCAAAAGAAACCCCAGTTCAAGATCTCCCTCGAAGATGAAAAGAATGAAGAATATAAATCAATGTACGAGAAGATTAACCATTATGTACATACTATGACCCTGACCCCGATCCATTCTAATAAGATCGAGGGTATGGTGGTTAAGGAAGTACGTGGTGGTACTAAACCGATCAAATTCTACCGTGGTCCTTGTTCTTCCAATAATGAAAAAGATGTACAATTTGAAGATGTTACTTCATCTGAATTAATGAAATTGCCTTTTGAGTGGTATTCTCCCTGTGTTCAAAATTTAATTCAACGTGGTGTCTTACCTCGACGAAGGACAAAAGGTCGATCACAACACTTTGAAAAATTATGGAACAATGTCAGTCGGCCTCCCAATTCAAAACGCGGTCTCGGATTCGACATAGTAGGGTCTGTTGATGATTCAGGATTTTGCTTGGTTGTCACTTGCAAGCCTGTTGAAAGCTGCTTGAAAGATTCAGAAGATCTCGAAGATCTACCAATCGGAGATGCTCCGCCAGAATTCGAAGAAGAAATTAAATCAACAATAGACGAGTTAATGGAAGTTAACTTAGGTACTAGCGAAGAGCCTAGGCCAACCTTTGTTAGCTCCTTACTCAATAAAGAAGACTCCGAAAACATAATCAAGCTATTAATGGAATTCAAGGACTGTTTTGCTTGAAGTTATGATGAAATGCCAAGATTAGCTCCAGAAGTTGGGGTTCACAAACTAGGAGTGGATCCCACTGCCGTTCCAGTCAGACAAGCTCTGAGAAGAATGCGTCTGAAGATTGAACAACAAGTTATAGCTGAAGTTAAGAAGCTTATAGATGCTAAGTTTGTCCGTGAGGAACAATATCCAACTTGGTTAGCCAAAGTGGTACCAGTCAGAAAGAAGAATGGTCAGATCAGAATCTGCATGGATTTCAGAGATTTGAACAAAGCATGTCCAAAGGAAGAATTCCCGCTACCAAATCCAGAATTGATGATCGACATTTCTTCAACACATGAAATCTTTTCTTTCATCGATGGATCGTCAGGATACAACCAGATAAAGATGGCACCAGAAGATGAAAAGCTTACAGCCTTCAGAACGCCAATTGGAGTGTACTGCTACACAGTGATGCCGTTTGGATTAAAGAACGCAGGAGCAACCTATCAAAGAGCAATGAAAAGGATTTTTGATGATCTCATTCACAACCAAGTCGAGTGTTACGTGGATGATGTAGTCATCAAAAGCAAACTAAAAGAAGATCACCTGTATGATTTGAGAATTGTTTTCGAGCGGTTAAGACAATTTAACCTTAAGATGAATCCCTTAAAATGCGCCTTCGGCATCACCTCTGGGAAATTCTTAGGATTTTTTGTTCGACATCGTGGAATTGAAATCGATCCGGAGAAGATTAAATCTATCTTAGAAATGTCGCCTCCCAAAACCTTGAAACAACTACGATCCTTTCAAGGAAAATTGGCATATCTTCGACGCTTTATCTCGAATTTGTCAGGAAGGTGTCAGTCATTTTCTGCTTTAGTTAAGAAGGATGCCAAGTTTACTTGGGACTCCAAATGTCAACATGCCTTCGATGACATCAAACAGTATTTAATGACACCTTCTGTTTTAGCAGCCCCAGTCTCGGGTAGACCGTTGATACTTTATACCGCAGCGTTAGATGACTCTCTCGGAGCCCTGCTAGCCCAGATCAATGATGAGGGAAAAGAAAATTCTCTCTACTACTTAAGTCGTCATCTAATTCCGACGGAAGTAAAGTATCCTCCTATTGAGAAGCACTGTTTGGCCCTGATCTTTGCTGCACAGAAGGCCAGACACTACATGCTTTCTCATAACGTCAACCTTATTTTGAAGTTTAATCCGTTGCAATATTTGATGACCCGACCGACGTTTTCTGGCAGACTTGCTAGGAGGTCAATGATACTATTGCAATTTGATATAACTTTCGTTCCTCTTCGTGCAGTAAAAGGACAAGTCCTAGCAGACTTTCTCGCAGCACACCCTTTACCGGCAGAATCGTCTCTCAACGACGACTTGCCAGATGAGCAGATAATGAGCCTAGAAGACCCCGATGATCAGCGTTGGAAACTGTACTTCGACGGAGCATCCTTAGCACAAAAAGATAAAGAATTGCAAACGATAGTGCCCGGTAAGGCAGGAATCAGACTAATCTTTATAACACAGGAGCGGGGGATGTTAAAGTATTCCTACCATCTAACAGAACCGTGTACGAATAAAGAAGAAGAATACAAAGCCCTTATAACCGGACTAGAATCAACCATTCATATGGGGATAACAGACATCAACATCTATGGAGATTCCCAGTTGATCATTCAACAGGTCGCAAGACAATACAGAATTCTAAAGCCAAGACTCGAACAATACTTTCAGTATGCAATGAAATTGTTAGAGCGAATTCCAAATGTAACGATCTATAAGATTCCCAGAAGAGAAAATGCTCTCGCAGATGCGTTAGCCCGCCTTGCAAAGGAATTTGCCAGCTTGCAGGATGAGTCAGTTGAAATGTCAGTTCAGGGACGTCAGGTCCTATCACAGCTCGACATGGATACAATACACAAATCAGAAGGAAAAGAAAAAAAATCAGTTGCAGCAGTAACAGAAGTTACGGAAGATTGGCGGCAACCATTAATAGACTACTTGCAAAGAGGAAACCAACCAGACGATAAGTCGATAGCCCATCAAATCAAGAAAAGAAGTCTGTCTTACGCATTAATAAACAACACGTTATACAGAAGGTCTTTTGATCAGATGTGGCTAAGATGCCTGAGCGGGTCCGAGGCTCGTGAAATTGTCAAAGAAGTACACTTAGGACTTTGTGGCGCTCATCAATGGGGTCCGAAAATGAAAATGAAGATTAAAAGACTAGGGTACTACTGACCCTCAATGATGACCGATTGCATGAAGATTGCCAAAAGTTGTCACCAATGCCAAGTGCAAGGAGTGGTTCTACATCAACCTCCAAATGTGCTACATCCGACAATCACATCGTGGCCGTTTGAGTGTTGGGGCACAAATATTGTGGGTCCGATAAAACCTCCTTCTTCAAGAGGACATCGCTTCATTCTTGTAGCTACAGATTACTTTTCTAAGTGGGCAGAATCTATACCACTCAGAGAAGTGAAAGCACACCATGTGTTGCAGTTTTTCAAGAATCAGGTCGTCTACCCTTTTGGGGTACCGCGCAGAATCATTTCGGATAATGGGTCCGCGTTCAAGAGTATGAAGATCAACAATTTTGTTAGAAGACACGGGATTGATTGGTGTTATTCGATGATCTATTACCCGAGAGCAAACGACATGACCGAGGCTTTTAATAAAACTCTCTTCCAAATCCTAAAGAAAACTTTGGACGACAACAAGAGAAATTGGCACGAGATGTTGTTAGAAGCCTTATGGGCCTACAAGACGACTTTCAGAACTCCCACCCAGTCTACGCCTTACGCCTTAGTGTATGGTCCGAGGTCGTTCTACCCTTAGAGGTTCAGCTTCCGTCTCTCAAAATTACAGTTGCAAACAAGATCACTATAGAAGAAAATGCCAAACTATGACTAGAAGAATTGGAAAGCTTGGAAGGGAAAGACTTTCAGCACAGCAGAATTTGGAACTGTATCAAGCCAGGATGATCCAGGCCCATGATAAATTAGTCCGTCTAAGGACATTCGAAGTTGGTGACTTGGTTTTGGTTCTTAGAAGACATATTCTTGCACACCGCAAGATAGGTGGTAAATTTGAACCGACTTGGGAAGGGCCATTCGTGGTTGAAACAGTTTACTCAGGAGGTTCCTACCAGCTTGTAAATTGTCCTGGAGAACGACCTATGCTTCCAATTAATGGACGATATCTAAAGAAGTATTACACAACCTGATGTTTCGAAGGATGAATCCTCATTCCTAGAAGCACGGGCACAGTAATTACTTGTGACTGGGTCCGAACCCAAAAAGTATAAATATAAAAAGTGGATGATAAAGAAAATTGTTAAAAAAAATGTTGAAAGAAAACATGTGAAATCATGATAATAAAATTTTTATCATTCCTTTCAAATCGAGTCTCACTCTTGATCTTTCTTCATCTTTTCCTACTCCTATTTAAATTTAAAATAAACGAATAAAAGCTCTTCATTAATAAACAAATTTTTTTCTACTATTCTTGTTCTTAGTACAGCCCCTGATCCTTTCCTTATTTTTAACATGGAAATGTCGAACGGGCGGTTGGTTCTGAACTTTAAGAATGACGTTAGTCTAGAACTCGATAAAAAGAGGATGAATGATGGAGCCGTGATTGAAATCGACTCAGACTTCACACCAGCCGGGCTACATTACGGAGAAAATGATAAGACTCCGATTGATCGGGAAGAACTCCACAGCCATACAGTGATGACATTGGGTGGCTCAAGTCAACCATCTACCAGCAAGAAGAGAAAAGTAAATACCGCTCATGCAACGGGAGAGGACAAGAAAGTTAAGTCCGTGGTTGCTACGGCGAGGCTGCGTACTCATCGCCGCAATGCCCACAGAAATTCAAGAGGTAAGGAGAGCTACTCTCACTGCCACCCAGCAGAGGAACAAGAATCGCCGCAGTCGCAAGATGTTAACCAAGTTAGCAGCAGATCAACATGAAGAGACAGTTGCTACCGTCAATACAAATACTCCGAAGAAATTGGTTCGTCAGGAACCAGAAAAGAGAAGATCAACTCCAAGGAAAGTAGAACAGATAAAGGAAATTCCAAGAGAAGCAGAAATAGAATCTGTGCTACGACGCCAGATAAATGCACCAATTTTAAAGAGTCTTGTTGTGAAAGCAGCCCCAGAGAATGTCCCGACAGAGATTATCTCCGAGGAGCCGAGACACGCAGGAGAATGTGCTGGGGTTGAACCATACATCTCATAGTACATTACTAGACCTTGCCAGTTGCAGATAATTCCGGAATATGAGTTGGAAAGAATGCAGAATGTTGAAAATAAAACTTTTGAATACTTTGAGAGAATTGGAGGGAAGAGGATCAATATCTTAGAAGGCCTCGAGCTACATACAGATGTATTCTCAGATTACAAACAATAGTAAATTGTAGATTGCATCGTAGAACTTCAGAAAATGGGCCGAGCCGGCTGCCTGAGGGAGAAAACTTATTCAGAACCCCGAAGATGGATGTCAGGGAAAGGAAGAGTTACGATCCAATGTGGATGTTGCTACAACTTCGCGGTAGACAGAAAAGGAAATCCACCAGGGAAACTCCGTCGCAGTGAGGTGGATCCGATGCCAAATATTATTAAAAGAATGGTAAAGAGGATGATAACATGGAGGGTATTGCCTGCAGATTGCATACCCAACAGCTACATCATTAACATCTACAAGGAGGGCGACTACATACCTCCACACATAGACCATCATGATTTCGTTAAACCTTTTTGGACAGTCTCTTTTGTCAACCAGTGCAATATCATGTTCGGATCTGACCTCCGGATAGCAGGCCTCGGGGAATTCCGAGGGCCAGTGGAGATACCACTACCGGTAGGTTCCGTCATGGTGTTAAAAGGGAATGGAGCGGACATCGCAAAGCATTGCATTCCAGGAGTTCCTGTTGAGCGGATCTCTGTTACTTTCAGGAGGATGGACGACAGAAAAATGCCTTTTCACTTTCAGCCAGATCCAGAGTTAGAGAGCCTCCGGCCTTACGAGCTGTGAGTTACATGGGAGATAGCACATCCGTACGGCATTCCTGCCAAGGGTGGCTTGGAAGGTGATGTTATTGTCCGTGTATCTCACTATTCAAACATGAATTTTCGTAGATGCTTTTAGAAACAATTTCCAAGAATCTTACACAATCCGTTTTGGATTTATATGGATTGTATGAGATATTGATTTCTCAAAGAAAATATCATCATGTTTTGGATCATGTTTTATGATGTATTTTCAACAAGATTGGAATGAAAGTGACCATGTCATGTTTTTCCTTCACCTCTTTTTGTGCAAATTGACTGGGAAACGCCATTAAATTAAAAGAACTTCGAGCAAAGAACAAAGAAAAAATAAAAATAAATGAGAAATCTCTTTTAAAAAAATCTAAATGTCAAAATAAAATACAAATAAACACGAACTCTAAATAAATGTGAACCCTAAATTGAAAATCAAACTAAAATCAAATTACAACAAGCGACTAAAATAATTCCTGAATCTAAAATCCCCAGCCTTCGGCTATTCTCAAATCTCTTTTTGACTCTCCATATTTCCTTCCCTCTTTTGAGAAGGTCGGCTGAATCTACTAACACAGAACCATGAAAATTTTCGATTTGGTTCTGATGGCATGGATTCATATCCTTCGCCAAATAATCAGACTTTAATCGATCCCCGTGGGACATGAAACACTTTCACGTCTCATTCCAAATCTTCTGCTAAACTCAAATCTCCACAGCAAATTTCAACCCTTTAAACCTTCGAGACTGGAACCATATTCCAGTTCTCTTTAAACCTTCGAGACTGGAACCAGATTCCAGTTCTCTATAAACCTTTGAGACTGGAACCAGACTCCAGTTCTCTTTAAACCTTCGAGACTGGAACCAGATTCCAGTTCTCTTTAAACCTTCGAGACTGGAACCATATTCCAGTTCTCTTTAAACCTTCGAGATTGGAATCAAATTCCAGTTCTCTTTAAACCTTCGAGACTGGAACCAGATTCTAGTTCTCCTTAAACCTTCGAGACTGGAACCAGATTCCAGTTCTCTTTAAACCTTCGAGACTGGTACCAGATTCCAGTTCTCTTTAAACCTTCGAGATCGGTACCAAATTCCAATTCTCTTCTCGAGATTGATACCAAATTTCAACTCTCTCCTTCCGAGGCTGGTACCAAATTCCCGATCTTTTTTCGAGATCAGTACCTAAATTCTGATTCTCATCCTTTTCAATCGATACTTAAACTCTGATTCTCACTCCGAGGCTTGGTAGCTAAATTCCGGTTCTCTTCGCAATCCCGAGATTGGAACCTAGGTTCGAATTCTCATTTCAAATCCAGATTTCCTTGAATTGATTTTAAATTAAACCTCATTCGAAATTGAAACTCAGAACAAATCGAAATCTAAACTCACACATTAAAAAAAAAACTCGGAATAGAAAGTGAAATGAATTCTAAATCAAATTTCCCCAGATCTTATGATATGGAATTCACCTCCTTTCTTTTCCCTAACGGGAGTTCAGGGATCTCCAGTCTTGGAGATATACTCGTTACTCCCCAGCGGAAATTTATTTCTACTCTGTTCTAAGTGTGTCACTTAGATGTCTGTGTTGGTTTTGTTGATCTCGTCGGTCAACACTAATACGCACGGTGTGCTTGGTTAGCACACCACACCTATTGGGGGTCCATTTGTTGACCTCATTTTTGATGAGGTCTCTTTTCTCTTCTCTCTCCTTAGTACTTAGGATCTAGTCTTAGGCTTTCCCTTTGACTATCTTAGAGGACTAGAAATGGAACCCACCACTTAGAAATTTAAACACCTCTTAACTCCCTGTAAACCCCATAAGTTTGATTGTAAACCCCTATGTCACTTGGAGGGTTAAGATCAAATATGGAGGTTTAAAGGATGAGTTCCCTATAAGATTCTTTGGCCATATGACTACCCTGAGTGGCCTAGTCTGGTGAGGGTTGACCTGCACACATTACACTTTCACACACATTCCAAATACTAAAACCATTCATACCTAGCTTGACTTCCTGACTCATGTAGGTAATTCATATGGATGGACCTTAAACCCTAGGCCGTTGGTTAAGAGGGTTAGGAACAACATAGTGAATGCCTCAAATGAGTCCTCTCATGGCTCTTATGGGCTTGATATGGCTTCATGGCTCAACCAACGTGATTCCATTCTACTCAAACTTGATCAATCTTTATTTTTCCAAAATTTCAATTTTTGACCCCCGGGGCCCTACACCCACCAAACCTACCAAATGTCCTTGAAGCTACCCAAAATTTGCAAAATTACCTAAATTACCCAAAATTCCTCAAAACCAATCCTAAACATTTCCCACCATTCAAATTGATCATCCTTAGCCAAATATACCAAAAATTCCAAGAATACCCCCCTAATACCCTCCAAATACCCAAAATGCCCTTTTAACTCAAAAATTCCAAAAATTCAGAAAATTTACAGAAAATTCAAGAAAATCCCAAATATTCCTAATTTCATTTTATTCAACTACACGATGGGCCAATTTTGTTAATTTAACACACTTTTACCAAAACCCCCAATTTGACCCATTTTTAACCCAAGTGGACCCAATGTCCCACCAAACCAACCCAATTGACCTCAATTTTGATCCAATCCAACTCTAAACTTCAATTTAATTTCCCCAATATCAATTTAGAACAAATCCAAGTCCAATTTGATTAACATTTGGATCCAATTTCAATTTTAAGCTTAAAGCCCAATTTTGGCCCATGACCTAAACTTAACCCAAATCAACCCAACTCAACTCTAATTAACCCCAAATCCTTTCCTAAACCTTCCTAATATCCCCACAAACAAAAAACTAACAACCTTTGCCCCAAATTTGAACCTAAACTCCACCCAAACCTAACTCAAAATCAAAATCCCCATTTTTGGCCTAAACCCACCATAAACCCAAATGGGACCAAATCCCAAAATCAAAGCCCAACCAAAGTTGAAAACTCTTTGTGACACTCCCATAAACATTTCTTAACATTAATTTTACATCAAATCTAACCTTAGTCCAACCTTAGCCCAAGTTAGCCCAATTTGACCCACTTTGGCCCCTTTACCAAAAAAGCCTAAATTAAATCTAATTCCATTCTAAATGATACCAAATCTTTTCTAAAATGTTCATGACACATCCCTAAACTAAACCCAACATTTATTTGGCCCAATCCTTCACAAAATTTCCATCCACCAATTTGTTTTCAAACCTAAAGGCTCACTTTCTTAAACCATTCTAAAAGCCCACTTCCACCAAATTCAAAAGCCCAAAAGTTCATCCAAAGTCCATATGACACTCTTCTTCATCATGCATTCAATTAATATCATCCCTAATGTTCTAATTGATCATCAAATTATTCCAATATTGGCCTAATGACAATCTCCCTTAAAATCATCAAAAATGCCAATATCCTTCTTCATGCAAATGACTTGACTTTTCCAAAGCCAAATGAAGCCACAATGGAGTTATTCACAAGCCATATGAAGCCATGATAGCTTGGCCTTGTCATCAATCCATTTATGAAAAGAGAAGGGAGCCCTTTAATGATTCCCTTAAAGTTGATTAAACATTCCTATGCTTCCCTTAACCTATGCTTAAACTTAATTGTACTTGGATTGTGACTTGACCCCACTAATCAAGCTGACCCAAGTGACTTTCTCTTCAGCCCAAACCAGCCTTGGGTGGTGCACCAAGCCTAAAACCATGGGTTGACCAAATTGAACCCAAAATAAGCCTCCCCCCATTCCATTTCAATTCAGCCCTTTACACACGGCCAATCTCCATTGCTTGCACCAAATTCAAACCCTGACCTCACTGACCATGAAGGTGACCCATGCCTGGCCGGCCAGCCACCACAGTCGTTGGAAAACACCATGGCCGAGAGCTTTATTTGGATTCAAAAATTCAAATTCATCTGGCTGAGTTGTCCCAACTCAATTGGACTCCATGGCTGTTCTTCCCTTGACCAAGGCAGCTGATCCCAAGCCCTAACTCTCCCTGAGAAGCCCTCCAGCCATGCCTATTTAAACCCATCACCTTTTTGGCCAAACAAGGTGATGAACCAGAACTTAACAAAACTCTGCCAAAATTGCTCCAGGACCTTCTTCTAACATAGAGCAATTGATCTCCAATGTCCCTTTGCCTTAATCCCCATTGACAGAGCTAAATTTCTTAGTAAAAAATCCACCAAAAAACTAGGACATCTCTTAAACCTCCACCAAAATCAAATTAAAACTCACCCACACCTGCACAGGACCAAGAGAAGGAGTTCCCCAGTAGAAGCCCCCTCACCAGACCAGCCATTCTCTCTATCGGCCAAGCTTTGAAATCGGGCTTGGTGGAAGTTGTACCTAGACGATTCAACAGAGCCAGAGACTTCATCTGGAGCCTCCTTGGGTGCAATTGAAGGTGCCACAACTCTCTGATTGAAGCTTCTCTTCTCAGAGCCAAGGTATAGACCTCTTCTTTCTCTCGAGCTTCCAGCGATTCTCCATTTCTTTTGAGTTGATTTCAATGCATGTAAACCGTATGGATGTGTTTGACTCTTCAAGACGAATCCATAGAGTATAAGAACACAAAAATTCGTTGAGAAATGAGAGAGATCTTAGGGTTTTAGTGTGGACGGCCACGGGTGCACACCAGTCGTAGATGATGACTAGGCGTCGTCCGATCGTGCGTGTATCGACTGGACGGCTCAAATTGCGTCGCGGGCCCCCAGAGCACTGAGTCAGATGGCGGCGTCGAATGGGAGCGCGACGCGTGGGCTTTCGGAGCTGCCGAGGTTGAGTCAGCGCCGCGTGGATAAGTAGAAAAATATGGATTTTTTGATTTATTTAAATACCTGAAACTTAGAAAATCCATATCTTTGTGTAAAAAAATCACAAAAATAAAATAAAAATATTCTATTGCTCAGTGAACAGAGGAGAATAATGTGGAAAAGGAATTGAGTTAATTTGATGAGTATTTTATTTTTAATTAATTATTTACTAATTTCATTATTTTAATTCTCCATTTGCATAGACAATTCACCATGGCATGAGACCATAAGGCTTTTGAAGCCTCTGATCTTGCGAACATTCCTTGAATTTTTCAAGGTCAGAGGCTATCTCTATGGCAATTTATGTATTTTTCAAGTTTATGTCACTATTTTTGGTATTTTAATTCCATTAATTAGCATATTACTTAGAAAATTCTAAGAAAATTTGGGGAAGTTTTTTAGGACCAGAGGACCCTAGGATAATCATATTTTGAGTTAATTCATTAAGAATAACCCTAATTGGCCAAATTACTCAAAACTGAATTTTAATTAATTAGGGTTAACCACACATCAAAAGAACTTGAAAATAATTCTCCACTGATCTTTAGAATTAGAGGGAACTCACATAAAAATTTGGAATCAATTGGAAATATTTAACTCCACTAAATTGATTAATTAAGTCACATGAGTAAAATTAAACTTTAAAAATTCATAACTCTAAAAATACATTTTAAAAATACACTAAATTGGTTTTGTGGGCTCTCTGATATCAGAGGAGTCTAAGAAAATTCTAATTGAAATTTTCTAAAAATTATCATTTTTCACCATATTTTAATATTTTAAATAATTAAAAAATCATAAAAATCACAAAAATAATAAAAATCACAAAAATGTCATATTTTACTTCCTAATCAATTAGGAACAAACCAAATATATTTTCCCAAGTCTCAAAGTAAAGATATTGAATTTTAAATGCTTAAGACAATTTTTAATATTAAAAATGGATTTTTCAAACTTTTCACTAAATTAATTATAATAAATTAAAGAAAAATTAGAAAATTATAAAATTTATTTCTCTGAACTCCTTGAGGTCAGAGAGATTTATAAAAAATATAAAACTTAATTTTCAACCTTTATTTTATTTTATAATTAATTAACACTCTAAAAATTAAAATAATTATAATAAATAAAATATAATTCAAAATTTTACTAAAATTGGTCCAAGTGGTCCTCTAGTCATTAGGAACATCCCATAATTTTCTTAGGGTCAGAAACCTTACGTTGGTCATGTTGTTGAATTTTCATTGAAAACCCTTATTTTTCATAAAAAATAATTATATAAATTAAATTAAATTAAAAAAATCACATTTTCTCCTCTAATGTCTTAATTGACATATGAGTGAAGTGACATAAAAATTTCAAGTTTATTTGAGCTAAATTTAGTGAGTTATGAAATAAATAAGCTTAAAGGGGCATAAAGGTAATTAAAGGATTTTAACCTTAATTAACATTTAGGTTTAATCAAGGGGAGGGTAAAATATCTGATTTTAAAATTCTTTCATTAGAAGATTGAAACCTAGAGAATTAAGGGGTAGAAACCCATTAATCATCTTGAAAATATTTAAAGTAAACCTTAATTAATTAAACAATTTGAATTTCTGAAGAATAAGTTAAATTTTGGATTATTAAAATGGGGATATAATTTAGAGAGACTATAATAACTTAAACTGAAATCCCTAAATGAATCACTATAATATTTAACTTTTAATTAAATTTAAAGTGATAATTGAAATTAATAATTAAATAATTAAAAAGAAAGTGAACCTTAATTAAATTATAACTTAAAACATAAAATAACTTGATAATTAAATTGAAATAAATTTAAAATATTAAAAAGAAAAATTAATTTCAAAAAAATCACTTGAAAATAAACTTAAAGCAAATTTGAAACATTAAAAATCAATTTCACAAAAATAAATTCTTAATTAAAAAAATGAAACCAATTAAAAGTTAATTCAGAATGTTGCAATTAAATTAAAATTAAATCATTAAAGTCTAAATTAAATAATTTAAACTCCTCTTTCAATTCAAATAGTTTAAAACACTTAAGATTAAAACAACTTGAACACTATTCTAGACTTAAATTTATTAAAATTTTATAACTAAATTAAATCACCTTAAAACATTAATTCTAATTTTAAATCGTTGAAATTCTTAATAAATTGATTTGCCCCTAAAGGCTTTCATTATTATAACTCTTAAGTAAAGCATTAAGTAAAATGTCACTTTACTCATAGGATAATCAAATGTCCTAAGTTCACTGAGCAAGAGTTAAAACTTAACTAAAAATTTCTGGATGATTGATTCATCTCTACAATAAAAGTACATTTAGACTCGAAATAACCTCAGAAGTATTGAAAGGATGTTTAGAACTCGTTCTAAGCACTTCCTCAATACAATGAGGTGTTTTAAGAAAATTAATTGAACTTAATTGTTGTTTGATGAAGAAAATCATCCTTAAGAAAACAAAAAAACCTAGACGTCATAGGAATTGACTAGCTATAGGATTAGGACTTTGGTAGACAACCAGAACCTTCCCTTAGTTTTACCTAAGTACTTGTTATAAAATATTTAGCCTTAACATGCGTTTTAAGTGCAGCTTGGAATGACGAGAAGACTCTCCAGGTACGCTTTTGTTTTATTGCAATTTACTTTATTGCAATTTATTTATATGAGTTGCACTTTACTCTTCTTGCATGTTAAACAAGATTGTTGCATGAAAACTGAAACTTTTAAGATAGCCACAAAACTAAAACCAAAACTAAATTAAAATCCAAAACAAGATAAAATTAACCGCCACAACATTCAAAAGATAAAACAACTCAAATTTTAATCACAAACAGAACAAAAAAACTACAGTTGCAATTAAATTAAGACATCTCGTTGGATGATCGGGAATACCTCGGATGATGTAACCTACCTGTTGCTAATGGGATTTCCCACGGTCTAAATGAAAGTGTGAAACTCATTCAATTGAGTTTAGCAAATTCATCTGGACTAAGTGAATCCGATAAAAATAACGGTGCCGGAATGATGGAACCGTGGGATCTTAACTGGTGTTGTTATAATCAACTTTAATATTCCCCTAATAAAACATTAAAGACATTTGAATCTTAAGACTTCTAAACCAAAACAATTTTCTCATCTCCTAATTTTCACCTTCTAAAACTAAACTTCTGCAACAACAAGGAGCTTAGAGCACGGTGGGCAGCACGACCATCGTCATCAGCAAAACCTGAGTCTACTTCAGCAAAAATTTCCTTAGAATTAAATAACCAAGCCATAGGGTTTCGAGGTAGTTTTCTTAGTGCAACATAAATCCTCAACTTTTTTTAGGCATTTGCATAATCATATTATACAAATTAAGCCCTAACTGGTCTTAGGACTCCGAGGTAGTCGTTCGGTACGACATAAACCCTCACATCTCTGAGGCTATTTGTATGATTATGTCATACAAATATAAGTCCTAATTAACTAAAATTGGTAAGATTACAACATCAAATAAAGTCTCAAATTGAAGCCAAACAATAGGATAGTTTGGGAAGTTGCCAAGATTCCTTTTGGATCCTCATCTTTTCTTACCTCTCTTCCATTGGATTCTTAAAATAAACTGTTCCAAATTTGAGCTAATCCCTATTGAAATTTCCAAAATCCAATCCTTTGAAAAACTTAAACTTTGAAATTCTTGAGAGCTTAACCACTGATCATTATCGAGAGTTTTCTTGAGTGTCTTCGGACATTTAAGATGTAATTAACTATAGGGGCTTGCCCTTATAGGGAACTTTAAGAACCTGAGTAATATAAACCACCGCTTAATTTCTTCATATTAAGCAGGGGAACTTGTCGGCTTATAAAATTGGTTCGCAGAACAAACGGATGTCACAAATCATCTAGTTTATTTAATCGAGCCCCATCATCAAGTAGTGTGTCTATTCTTTGGGATAGATACACAGTTTGTGATGCGGCGCTCTTTTATATAAACTATTTGGGATGTGAGATTGGTTTGATTTCATATCTTAAAAATCTTTCGAACTTAAAAATTATTTTTTTAAAATCAAATGCTACTTTCCAAATTATATATATATATATATATATATATATATATATATATATATATATATATATATGACTGCTCAAACTCAACTTCTACAAGCTTTGGATAGAGAGGAACTTTTTCTCCAACAGAAAGCTGCTGTCAATAAATATCTCTATGGGGACAGGAATTCAAAGTACTTCCATGCAATAATTAAACATAGGAGGAAAATTAATGCCGTTCTAAAAATAAAGGATGCTACTGGTAATTGGATTACTGATCAAACAACTATTTCTCAAAGTGCTGTCCATTATTTTTAGCATATGCTTGCTGCACATCCTACAGCATCCAATTCATTCATTGCTGGTGTTTTTTCTGAAAACCATGATTATGTTAATCAGCTAAACTTGACTTTACCTCCAGATGAACAGGAAATTTTGCAGGCTTTAAAAATATTGATGGGATTAGGACTGCTGGTCCTGATGGCTTCACTTCTACCTTTTATCTAAAAGCTTGGGATATAGTGAAAACTGATCTTATTCAAGTCTGTACAAGCCTTTTTCCTTGGGATCGACCTTCCAAATTATTTTGTCTGCTCGCTAGCATTGCTCTTATTCCTAAGGATAATCAAAAATCACATTGGGCGGATTTCGGACCTATTAGTCTCACTACTACTTTTTCTAAAATCATAAGCAAAATTCTTGTGGGGAGACTACAACCACATCTCAATCAATTAATTAGCTCTAACCGATCCGCTTTTGTGCGGGGAAGAACCATTACCGATAATTGTCTGCTGGCTCAGGAATTTTTGCTGGACATAGATAAAAGATGTAGGGGGCATAATTTAATTCTTAAATTGGATCTCAAAAAGGCTTATGATACCATCAGTTAGCAATTTATTGATTTTGTACTTAAGGAACAAGGTTTCCATCCTTCTTTCTGTACATTAATCTAGAGGTGGCTATCAAGTGCTTACTATAGTGTTCTTGTAAATGGTAGTAGCTGTGGTTTCTTCAAAGCAGGCAGGGGTTTGAAACAAGGAGATCCACTCTCTCCCACCATATTCATTTTGGCATTTGACTACTTCTCCAGGATTCTGAATGCTGCTCATAATCAGTACCCCTATCTCCATTTTAAGCATAGCTCTTCCCAAATCATCAGTCATTTGGCATATGCTGATGATGTTATCCTTTTCACTAATGGTAGTAAGCTTGCTGTCAAAAAAACATTACAAATAACTGATCATCTAGCCATGGTAGCAGGTCTTGAACTTAACCAAAGGAAGTGTCAGTTTTAGGCGTCAAAGGATTTAATCATAAGCAGTGGGTGAATGATTTCACTGGTTTCTCAGCTGCAGATCTCCCTTTAAAATATTTAGGGGTGCAGTTAACTAAAGGACGGAGAAAATAAACCCATTATGATGAAATAGTACAGAAGATTACTACAGCCTTAAACTGCTGGACAACTACCTTTTTGTCTAATGGAGGTAGGTTAACTTTACTGAAGAGTATTTTATCAACCTTTCCTCTCTACAATTTACAAATGGTTAGAATGAAAAAGAGTACTCAGAAAATGATTGAAACCATTTTTAATAAATTTCTATGGGAAGGCCAGGCTAAACAATATCATTGGGTAGTATGGAACAAAGTTTGTAAACCAACAAAGGCTGGGGATTGGGCATAAGGAGCTTTCAACAGATGAGCCACCTTTTTTACTGTAAACGAGTGGATCGAATTCGAAGGCAAGATACTATGTGGGCAAATTTTTTAAAAGATAAGTATTCTTGGAAGTCACACCCAAATGTCTGTTTTGCCTAGGTCAGGGGATTCTAAGCCTTGGAAACATCTCGTTGAAGGTTAGGGAAAGTGCTAACCAGTTCTTTAGCTGGGAGGTTGGCAAGGGGGATGTGAATTTCTATTTTGATAACTGGATTGGTGAGGGGACTTTAAACTTCACTACTGAGTTTAATCATAAACTCCCTGTTTCTGATTTCTGGGTGGACAATCAGTGGAATGCCAATATGCTTAGAGATGTTTTGGATGAGGATAGTGTACAGCAGATTATCCATATTCCGATTGATTCAACCAAACCTGACAGGATTCTTCTGAAACAGTCTACTAAACACTCCTTCAACAGCAAGATCCATAATTCTCTGCATAACTGGCCTGATACCAATTGGGGAGAAAATATCTGGACTAGGCTGATATCTCCCTCAATGTCTTACTTCTGCTGAAGATTGTTTCATAATTATCTTCCATTAGATGACATTTTGAAGCTAAAAGGTTTGAGAACTGCTTCTAGATGTTGGTTATGCCATTCTCAGGAAGAATCAGTTTCTCATCTTTTTCTCAAATGTACAGTCACTAAACAGGTTTGGAATTCAGTGTTACAGCAATTCAAATTAATTCATCTCAATTATAACTGGATTAATTTGAGGGCTTACTGGGAGGACTGGAAAGATGAGAAAGAGTTTCACATCCCTTTTGTTATCTGTTGGTTTGTATGGATGGCCAGGAATCAGGCAAAACATGATAATAAAACTTGTAATATCAATCAGATTGTGGCAAACTGCTGTAGTTTTTTAAGTAAACACTCACTATTGGACTCCTCTCCTAGAAGAAAACCTATTTTGTTGAAATGGTCTCTCCCTTCCCAACCATGGATTAAAATTAATATTGATGGCAGCTTCACTACTTCAGCTGCATGAATTGGAGCTGTTTGCGTAAATTCCTTGGGACGATTATTGTGGTTCTTTCAAGCACCTATTATCTCTTCATCAGCCCTTGAATCTGAACTTCAGGCTGCTCAGTGGTCTTTGATTACTGCTAAAGCTTTGAACTATCATTTTGTATGGGTTGAATCTAACTCACAACAATTGATTAACATACTGCAAGGCCTCTCCTCTCCTCCATGGAACTTGGTATATCTTTGCAGAACTCTTCTCTCTACCATTGGTTCCCTCACACTTAAATGGACCCATATCTTCAGGGAGGGTAATCAACCTGCTAATTGGTTGGCAAAACATGCTACAGCCACTAATACCATTGTTTTTTCTGTTACACCTTTTGAGCCTCTAAGGCTTTTACTTTTTGGGGACTTGATTGATACTCCCTACATCAGATGTATGTAACCTTTGCTTGAATGAAATTTTCCTTTTCCTAATATATATATATATATATATATATATATATATATATATATATATATATATATATATATATATATATATATAAATTAAATTTAAAATCTAAAACTCGCCGACAACTTCGTAGCGACCCCTTTTCAAAATACAACACAACCTAAAAATATGCCGACAGAGCATCAATTAATATAATGAACCTTCGAACGCTAGCCTATTTAGAGATTGATGCCCGTGAACTCAAGGCAGACAAGATGATGCTAAGAGGCTTCAACCAGAAAGGAGAAAGAGCTCTCAGATCAATAACACTATTAATGAAGATCGGTGAGTTAGCAAAGACAACCACAAAATTCCACATAATCGATTCTGAGACATCATTCAACGCTCTACTGTGTCAGCCGTGGATCCATGAGAACCGGATGGTACGTCTCTACACCAGTGTATAAAGTATTATGAAGGAGGACAAGAGCAGTCTATCAAAGGTGATTTGCAACCATTCTCCGTGCACATGGAATCCACGAAGATGCAGCCTATTACGCGCCTCCGAAGAAAACAATCTTTTCCAGAAACACCATACCAAATCAAGGAAAAGGAATACATGACGAAAAAGAACCTAAAATTCTTGTTCAACAGTTACTCACCACTCCCTTACGGTGAGATGGTGAAGGTGTCTCCAGAACTCGCACCCGAGGTTGAGGCCGGGGACGAGGTCGTGGAAGAAGCGGTGCAACAGCTGAACAGAAGAAACCGGTCATCAATGTTGATTGGGACTTTGAAGAAGAAGAAGAAATTAAGAAAGAAGCAGCGGTGATAAGTCAGAAGAAACCGCAGTTTAAGATCTCCCTCGAAGATGAGAAGAATGAAGAATAAAAATCAATGTACGTGAAGATTAACCATGGTGTACATACTATGACCCTAACCCCGATGTATCCTAGTAAGGTCGAGGGTATGGTGGTCAAAGAAGTGCATGGTGGTGGTACTAAGCCGATCAAATTCTACCGTGGTGCTTCTTCTTCTAAAGTTGAAAATGATGTCCAATTTGAAGATGTTACTTCTTCTGAATTAATGGAATTGCCTTTTGAGTGGTATTCTCCCTATGTTCAAAATTTAATTCAGCGTGGTATTTTGCCTAAGTAATGGTCAAAAGGACAATTACAACGCTTTGAAAAGCTATGGAATAATACCGGTCGACCGCCAAACTCAAAGCATGGTCTCGGATTCGGCACAGTAAGATCAATTGATGATACAGGATTTTGCTTGGTTGTCACCTGCGAGCCTAATGAAGATTGCTTGGAAGCTTCAGATGATCTCGAAGATCTGCCAGTCAGAGACGCTCCTTCAGAATTTGAAGAAGAAATTAAATCTACAATAGACGATTTAATGGAAGTTAACTTAGGTACTAGCGAAGAGCCTAGGCCAACCTTTGTTAGCTCCTTACTCAATAAAAAAGACTCCAAAGAAATAATCAAGCTATTAACGAAATTCAAGGATTGTTTTGCTTGGAGTTAAGATGAAATGCCAGGATTAGCTCCAGAGGTTGCAGTTCACAAGCTAGGAGTGGATCACACTGCCGTTCGAGTCAGGCAAGTGATCCATGAAAAAAGTACATACTTTTAGTGTTCATTTCATGCCCACTTTATGCATATTTTTAATGATATTACACTATAAAGGAGTTGCATAATTTTGCATATTTTTGTTTTCAAGTATAAAAATATGATTTTATAGAAAATGAAGCAAAAACTATGCAATTTTGAGCCAAAATAAACAAGAAAGAAACTTTTGACTTAGCACATATCAATATGTCTTTCTATGCTTACTATCTTTCAAATTACTCACATATTTTTGGATGAAATTATACTTTTGAGAAAGGTTGTTTTTATGTCTATCTTGTAGGTGAAGATGTTAGGAATGCAATGCAACTGAAATGGGGCGAAACGGAGTTGAAACGAAGCCAAACGGAGCAAAATCGTAGAGCTGCGCATAGGGTGGCGCCTAGGCGCCAAAACCCGGCGCTTAGGCGCCAGAATCATTTAGAAACGGTTATAGGACGAGGTTTTGATGACTTTGGGAGTTATTTTGACGGTGTTAAGTAGTTTCTAGACCTTCTAGAAGCCTGGAAGTTATTCCTAATATATAGGACATGTGATACAATGAATCTAGACACATTGGAGTGGTTTAAATCACGAAGAGGTGCGAAGAACTGGACGCGGTGTCCGGCGCCTAGGCGCCAGACACACCTTCTAGAAGATTCATTAAATTTGGACACATTTTGAAGAGGTTCCTCAAGGCAACCCTTGAAGCCTATAAATAGGAGGCCACTCCTTCATAGAAAATGACACCCTATAGTCTCTTTCTTCCCCCTTAGTCAATTTAGTCATTTAGAGTTATGAAGGTGTAGATTTTTACATCTTATGGAGAGATTGGTGAGGGATTTTGAGATATTTATGAAGGAATGTACGAGCGGCGCATGGATCGATGGGAGACTTTGGTGGAGAGATCTTCTTCTTTCCTTCAGAGGGAAAAAGCTAAGTATTGTGTTCTTCATTCTCTTGTAATTGTTGTAAACACTTTCTAGTGAATTTTCTTTATTTTAAACCAAGTTTTCTGTCATGAATTATCCATGTTTCGTAAGTGATTTCCTTTACTCTTTCTTTTAATATGAAGTAGTGGCATGCGTAGGAAAATCATTTTTATGATAGAATTAACTATTAAATGCTTCTAGGTGACAGATAGTTGCATAAATATAATAGAATACAAATGAAATAAGTTCCTTGTTGGCACTTAATTTATTACAAAATTCTATTAATGCTTTTACTTCTTATGTCATTAATTTCATTTACTTTTGTTTTGTAATAAAATAGATGCATGTTTAAGAATTAAGTTTTGCTTAGATATTCTCTTATCAATTTATGGTGATGATATTCATACCGGATCTTCATTTACTTTACAAATTGATCACTTGTATTGTTAAAACCTGTTGAAGAATTCTGAGACCTAGAAGGAGATGAATTCTTAACTAGTAGATATCACATGAATCCTTGGGTAGTCGAAGGCCTTGTGCGGGTTATTCAAGGTGAAGTGCAAATAAATAAGGAGATATTGTTTATTGGGCGCAGAATTGATTAGTTTTTAGAGTGACAGACTAAATTCTAATAATTTGATCTATAGAAAGGGAACAGGTCACTGGTAGCCACCCTTCGACATCTAGTAGTGTGAGCCTAGATTAACCCATTCTACTAATAAAACATCCTGAACTGATATATAGATTAGCCAATGTTCTTTATGCCTGGACCAAAGGGTAAAGAATAGGAATGCTTCTATTTGGCACTACTACATTAATTCTAAGCATATCGTTCTTACACATTATCTATGTAATTGCAAGAGAAAGGTAATTTTTAATATCTCGAATTTCTCCAAACCAATTTATCCATAAGTTATCTTTTTATTTAAGAACTTTATTTAGGATTGGTTATTAGAAAACTCATTTTAATCGACATTCCAAATTTTGGCCTTATAGAAATAGACTGGAATTAGCCTAAAGGATTTCTTACCTCGCTTCTCTGTGGGATCGATACTGGGGTTATAAAAGAAAACCCTATATTAATTGAAACGATATGTATACTTGCGTAGTACCCCTAGTGTGTAAAATATTTTCTAAAATTTTACAATATTTTAATTTTATACACTAGCCGCTATTTATAAATTAGGTCAAAGTTTTTTGCAATCTTTTGGAAGCGAATATTACTGCGTTATTGCGGGTTGGGTCAAGTTTTTGGTGCCGTTGTCGAGGAAGCTTCATAAGAACTTTAGGAGAATTTTAGTTGAAATAATTAGGTTTAGACTTGGAAAATTGTAGTGTCGTAAAAACTGTTTGTGTGAAAAATAAGGTGTTCGTGAAAATGTTTTGTTGTGTTGTATATATTTTATCTATTATTTGTTTAATTGCTAATGTACTCTTTGTTGTGCTCTGTATGCGAAACAAAGGATCTGAAGGACTTGTGCCTAATGATCCCGAGTTAGAAAGATGGAAAAAATTAAAAAAATAGATGGGACTCGAAAAACTAGAAATGGAAATGGAAAACTTGCAGGATAATAACTTAGAAAATCATCATACTTCATTGAGGGATTATGAAAATCCTACGACAGATGAAATTTACTCAAGTATACAAAACCCTGTCGTAAAAGCTGACTCGTTTTAAATAAATCCCGAGATTATCCAACTTGTGCGAACAACCAGCTTGGGGGAACTCCTTTGGAGGATCCCTATTTACACTTATCATGTTTTCTAGAACTTTATGCTACATTTAGTTATAACAGCATGTCGGACGATCGTCGTTAGACTAAGGCTTTTTCCTTTCTCACTAAGAGATAAGGCTAAAATGTGGTTATACTCATTAGCACCTGGTTCTATTAAAAATTGGGAGGAGTTAACTCGGAAATTCCTAGCTACGTATTTTCCACCTTCAAGGACTACTAAACTTAGAAACGATATTATCTCATTTTGTCAATATGGAGGGGAATCAATATACGAAGCCTGGGAAAGATTTAAGGAACTCCTAAGAAAGTGTCCACACCATGCTCTGCCTAATTGGTTAATCATTGAAACTTTTTACAATGGGTTAGTAGGATCCCTTAAGTTTATAATTGACGCTGCCCCTGGTGGATCGTTAATGTTAAAATCATTTGATGAAGCGTATGCGTTAATTGAAGAAATGGCTACAAAAGAATTTGAATGGCCCTCTGCAAGGTTAAATCCTAAAAATATAGCTAGTGTTCATGATACAGATGTGATTACAATTCTTGCATCTCAGGTTGCTGAAATATCAAGGAAGTTGGACCAATTTGGAGTGAACCAGCCTCAATTTACTCCAGTAAGTGAGGAAAGCTCATTAGGGAATATGATTAATTCTAACTTATCATATGAAACTTTAAATACCACAAACAACCCATATTCTAACTTTTACAACCCGTGTTGGGAGAATCATCCTAAATTTAACTGGAATCACACTACTGATGGTGGAAACCAAAAATGGGAAAATAATCATGCAAATCCTAATGGAAGTTGGAATAATCAGGGGAACACAAACTATAGACCTTCATATCCACCGGACTCTAACAATGATCAACAATTTGAGGATAAGGATATGTCTATGGAAGAAGTGGTATTGAAAATGAGAAACCAGTTGCAAAGTCAAAATGCTGCGATTATAATCATAGAGAATCAATTGGGACAAATTGTTAATTCACAAAGCAATAGACCCCAAGGAACACTTCCTAGCAACATTGAGATCAACCCTAAAGAGAACACTAATGAACAAATAGAAGCTATCCAATTAAAAAGTGGAAGAGAGATAGAGGATGTGGTTATAAAAGAGAAAGATGTTGTGAGAGAAACAAAGAAAACTAAAAGACCTGAAAAACATGTTTCTAAGGACCTGGAAATATTCATTTCTCCAAAAAAAATCAGTTTGGAAAGATCACCACCTCCATTTCCTCAAAGACTTATACAGCATGAGTTGGATAAGAAAGTTTCAAAGTTCCTGAAAGTACTTAAGAAGTTAACGATAAATATTCCTTTCACTGAAGCTTTGGAACAAATGCCAAGTTATGCAAAGTTTATGAAGTAGATATTGAACAAGAAAAGGAAATTTGGGGATAACGAGACAGTTGCACTAAATGAGGAGTGCGGCGCTATACTTCAGAAAAATTTTCCTCGGAAACTTAACGATCCTTGTAGCTTTACAATTCCTTGTGCAATTCGAAAAAGATTATGTGGAAAAGCTTTATGTGATTTTGGAGTGAGCATTAATGTGATGTCTCTATCTATATTTAGAAGGATAGGTTTAGTCGATATTTCTCCCACTACTGTAACCCTTATGTTAGCTGATCGATCTATCATTTATCCAAAAGGAGTTATAGAAGACGTGCTTGTTAAAGTGGATAAGTTTATCTTTCCTGTGGACCTTATTGTATTAGATATGGAGGAAGATAAAGAAATTCCAATTATTTTAGGGAGACCTTTCCTTGTTACTGGACAAGCTATGATAGATGTGTAAAAAGGAAAGTTGACTATGAATATTAATGACCAGGAAGTAACTTTTGATGTATTAAAGACTATGAAACATCCAGCTGAGAAAATTGATGATTGTTTTTGGATGGATGAAATTGATTATCTAAATAAACCATTTCTAAGAAAGTTTTGAGAGTAAGATAACAGATGAGGTCGGAATGGATTTTAATGATGATTCAAAAATGTTATTTAAAGAAGACTGTATGTATGTTTAAGAGAGGTGTGAAATGATGGATGTCACCGAAAATAGTAAACTTTTAATTCCATCTGTTAAAAAATCTCAGGAACTTAAGATGGATGTACCCCATACAATTTTAAAGCCTACCTATTTAGGGAATTCATCTACACAACCAGTCTTTATATCTTTAGATTCGACTCAATCACGAGAAAAACCTGAATTGAATGATGAACATGATAAAATTATTGAACTAAGACTTGGAAGAGAATTTGAGGATATATTTCAAAAGAACTTTGAGTTGAGAAAAGAGGATAAGGATATTGGAAGACCATTGGAAGAAATTCCTAAGGAATTAGAAAAACTTATTTCCTCAACTAAGATAGATCCTCCATCATTTAAAAATTATAAAGAGGAAGAATTGGAAGATAATTTGAAACAGAAGAGTAACATAGAAGAATTTGATCATGAATGTGAATTATCTAAAGAGAATCCGATCCAAAATGTGGGAGACCTTGAAGTATCTTATAAAGATCCATTTCTTATAAATTTCAAGGATGATATTAATATGCAAATTCATCAAATCAATAGAAGAATATTGGATCTAGAAAGAAATATGAGGAACAATTATATAAATCAAACTGAATATGAAGAGCTAAATGAAAAACTAAAAGTTGAGGATTTTATAGAAATTCCTGGATCTGGAAATGATTGGGCGGTTGATCGAGGATTACTTAATTGGAATTTTGATCCAGGAGGAAACATTTGTCGGCCCTCGACGTTAAAACCAAGCGCTATATGGGAGGCAACCCATAGTTTAGTGTGCTTTGATTTAGTGTGCTTGGAAGTCATGATTGTTTATGTTTATGTTTTGAGTTTGCTTTAGTGCGGATTAGAGTTGTGAGGTTATGCCTTGGTCTTGACTAAATTTGCATATGACTTCTGGTGGTAGTAGGCTGACGAATCTGTTATAACTCAGTTCTCAACTGGAGCTGAGCATTACCTTAAAGCATGTAGAGTTTAGGCTTGGACCACTCCATGTCAACTCTGTTACTTCCTTTAACTGACTTTGTTTTCACGGAGTAAGGTCGCGAACTTATTTAGTAAACAAAATATAGATGAACTGCACTACTTTTATTAATACACCCACGTTATTAGTGTAGTTTCTTCCGTTAGAAATTGAAAGTAAGGAGGGAAAATGTGAGTAGAAAAGGAGATCAAATTAACCTCAATTGATATTTGTATGTTCGTATTTGTGTTTGTGTTACAACAATTTAGAGATTTGAAGAACACTTAAATATATTTTCCCATTTCGATGTTTGTCATGCTTATTTAACCTTTCTTTAGTTTAATTTTATTCTAGCATGTTTAGTTTAGATTTACTTTCTATTGCTAATTGTTATGTCTTGATGAATATTTGTAAATGTTTTTGACAAACATTTGTGGTAGATAGAATTTCTGAACTATTTTTCTTCCTGCTTATATTTTCTGTGCTGAATGCTATACATATTAGAATTCAAGTTTGGGGGTAGGAAGAAAAATATATTTCAAAGTTATTATACTTTCTTTTTAGTTTAATATTGTTGTACGCATGTTTTAGGCTAGATTTACCTTCTCCTGCAATCATTCTATCCTGATTATGCATGTGTTTAAATTTGATAGGATGTTGTAGTAGTTAGTAGATTTAACTTTTATTTTTCTTCGTCCTACATTTTATGGAATTAATAGCAAAATATTTTAAAAAATTCAAGTTTGGGGGGGAATGAAAAACAATTTTCAAAAACTTAAATTTTATTTGTCCTCAAAACTGCTATAAATAAATTTGATTTTGATTGAAAAATAATTATGTGTATGAAGTTTTATTAGAGAAATAAAATTTTGAATATAGAAATAAGTAAGAGAATTTAGTTAAAATTTATAGTAGTGATGAAAAATTTAAAGTTAAATTTTTCTTAGTGAAGAAATGATAAATATTGTGTAACCATCTTTAGTAAGAAAAGTTGTATTTTTAGAATAATAGAAGGATTAGACTTTTGTTTTCAATATTTAAATTTCTTTTATTAAAAATTTATTTTCAAAACTCGTTATTATATTTCTAAGTAAAAGATATATATCTACCTTATGCTTTAGGAAAGGAAGGGTGGAATTCAAAATTATTAAAGACCTATCCAAATATAGTAATCCTTGCCTAATAAAAAAATAAGAAGAAGAAGAAAGAAAGAAAGAAAAGAAAAAGAAAAAAAGAAAAAGAAAAGAAAAGTATAGTACGTGAAAAAGGAAGGAGAAGCTTGAGAATTAAAGGGCCTAACAAAAATTGGTTCCACACCTGAGCTTTTTAAAGTATAAGATTTGAGAAAATCTTAAGCTTAAAAATATAAAATAGTTAGTATAATTATTTTCAATAAAAATTTTTAAGTAAAAAAAAAAAATGCCTAACCCCTATATTTTGAAAAATCTACAAGTATTTCTGAATTAGATATCAACACATATTTTCATACTCTTTCATCTAAGAGATTTCTAAACTTTAAATTAGTCTCATTTACTAAAATTTTTTCTAAATTTGACTACTACATTTCTAGAACAAAATTTTAGAAACTCCTAAAGAAACTCATACACATGATTTGCTTATGTGGTTTTACATGATTATAGTGTTACTTGAGGACAAGTAACATTTAAGTTTGGGGGATTTTGATCCATGAAAAAAGTACATATTTTTAGTGTTCATTTCATGCCCACTTTATGCATATTTTTAATGATATTACACTATAAAGGAAAGTATATTGCATGATTTTGCATATTTTTGTTTTCAAGTATAAAAATATGATTTTATAGAAAATGAAGCAAAAACTATGCAATTTTGAGCCAAAATGAGCAAGAAAGAAACTTCTGACTTAGCACATATCAATATGTCTTTCTATGCTTACTATCTTTCATATTTCTCACATGTTTTTGGATGAAATTATACTTTTGAGAAAGGTTATTTTTATGTATATCTTGTAGGTGAAGATGTTAGGAAAGCAAAGCAACTGAAATGGGGCGAAATGGAGTTGAAACGAAGCCAAACGGAGCAAAATCATAGAGCTGCGCACAGGGTGGCGCATAGGCCCCAAAACCCGGCGCCTAGGCGCCAGAATCATCTAGAAACGGTTATTGGAGGGGATTTTGACGACTTTGGGAGTTATTTTGACGGTGTTAAGTAGTTTCTAGACCTTCTAGAAGCCTGAAAGTTATTCCTAATATATAGGACATGTGATACAATGAATCTAGACACATTGGAGCGGTTTAAATCACGAAGAGGTGCGAGCCAAAGTGAAGAGGTACGATGAACTGGACGCGGTGTCCGGCGCCTAGGCGCCAGACACACCTTCTAGAAGATTCATTGAATTTGGACACATTTTGAAGATGTGCCTCAAGGCAACCCTTGAAGTCTATAAATAGGAGGCCACTCCTTCACAGAAAATGGCACCCTATAGTCTCTTTCTTCCCCCTTAGTCAATTTAGTCATTTAGAGATACGAAGATGTAGATTTTTACATCTTATGGAGAGATTGGTGAGGGATTTTGAGATATTTATGAAGGAATGTACGAGCGGTGCATGGATCGATGTGAGACTTTGGTGGAGAGATCTTCTTCTTTCCTTCAGAGGGAAAAAGCTAAGTATTGTGTTCTTCATTCTCTTGTAATTGTTGTAAAAACTTTCTAGTAGATTTTCTTTATTTTAAACCAAGTTTTCTTTCGTGAATTATCCATGTTTCGTAAGTGATTTCCTTTACTCTTTCTTTTAATATGAAGTAGTGGCATGCGTAGGAAAATCATTTTTATGATAGAATTAACTATTAAATGCTTCTAGGTGACATATAGTTGCATAAATATAATAGAATACTAATGAAATAAGTTCCTTGTTGGAACTTAATTTATTACATAATTCTATCAATGCTTTTACTTCTTATGTCATTAATTTCATTTACTTTTGTTTTGTAATAAAATAAATGCATGTTTAAGAATTAAGATTTGCTTAGATATTCTCTTATCAATTTATGGTGATGATATTCATACCGGATCTTCATTTACTTTACAAATTGATCACTTGTATTGTTAAAACCTGTTGAAGAATTCTGAGACCTAGAAGGAGATGAATTCTTAACTAGTAGATATCACATGAATCCTTGGGTAGTCGAAGGCCTTGTGCGGGTTATTCAAGGTGAAGTGCAAATAAATAAGGAGATATTGTTTATTGGGTGCAGAATTGATTAGTTTTTAGAGTGACAGACTAAATTCTAATAATTTGATCTATAGAAAGGGAACGGGTCACTGGTAGGGCCGACCATAGCCACCCTTCGACATCTAATAGTGTGAGCCTAGATTAACCCATTCTACTAATAAAACATCCTTAACTGATCTATAGATTAGCCAATGTTCTTTATGCCTGGACCAAAGGGTAAAGAATAGGAATGCTTCTATTTGACACTACTACATTAATTCTAAGCATATCTTTCTTACACATTATCTATGTAATTGCAAGAGAAAGGTAATTTTTAATATCTCGAATTTCTCCAAACCAATTTATCCATAAGTTATCTTTTTATTTAAGAACTTTATTTAGGATTAGTTATTAGAAAACTCATTTTAATCGACATTCCAAATTTAGGCCTTATAGAAATAGACTGGAATTAGCCTAAAGGATTTCTTACCTCGCTTCTCTGTGGGATCGATACTGGGGTTATAAAAGAAAACCCTATATTACTTGAAACAATACGTATACTTGCATAGTACCCTTAGTGTGTAAAATATTTTCTAAAATTTTACAATATTTTAATTTTATACACTAGCCGCTATTTATAAATTAGGTCAAAGTTTTTGGCAATCTTTTGGAAGCGAATATTATTGCGTTATTACGGGTTGGGTCAGCAAGTTTCCAGAAGAATGCGTCTAGAAATTGAACAACAAGTAATAGCTGAAGTTAAGAAGCTAATAAACGCTAAATGTGTCCATGAAGAGCAATACCCGACTTGGTTAGCCAACGTGGTGCCGGTCAGAAAGAAGAATGGTCAGATCAGAATCTGCGTAGATTTCAGAGACTTGAACAAGGCATGCCCGAAAGATGAGTTTCCGCTACCAATTCTAGAATTGATGATCGACATCGCTTCGACGCACAAAATCTTCTCTTTCATGGATGGATCATCAGGATATAATCAGATAAAGATGGCACCAAAAGACGAAAAGCTCACAGACTTCAGAACGCCAATTTGAGTGTACTGTTACACATTAATGCCATTTGGTTTAAAGAATAGAGGAGCAACCTAACAGAGAGAAATGACGAGGATTTTTTATGATCTCATTCACAACAAAGTCGAATGCTACGTGGATGATGTGGTCATCAAAAGAAAACTGTAAGAAGATCACTTGTACGATTTGAGAATTTTTTTCGAGCGATTAAGACAATTTAAACTTAAGATGAATCCCTTGAAATACGCCTTCAGCGTCACCTCTGGGAAATTCTTAGAATTTGTTGTACGACATCGTGGAATTGAAATTGATTTGGAGAAGATTAAAGCTATCCTAGAAATGCCGCCTCCCAAAACTTTGAAACAACTACGATTCTTTCAAGGGAAGCGAGCATATCTTCGACGCTTTATTTCGAATTTGTCAGGTAGGTGTCAGCCATTCTCGGCATTAGTTAAAAAGGACGCCAAATTCGTTTGGGAAGAGAAATGCCAGCAGGCCTTCGAGGACATTAAGCAATATTTAATGACACCTCCAATTTTAGGAGCCCCAGTCTCGAGTCGACCGTTGATACTTTATACCGCAGCTTTAGATGACTCCCTTGGAGCCCTGCTAGCCCAGGTCAATGACGAGAGTAGAGAAAATGCTCTCTATTCCTTAAGTCATCGTCTAATTTTGACGGAAGTGAAGTATCATCCATTTGAGAAGCATTGTTTGGCCCTGATCTTTGCCGCTCAAAAGCTCAGGCACTACACGCATTCTCATAAGGTCAACCTTATTTCGAAGTTTAATCCGTTGCAATATTTGATGACCCGACCTACGATTTCCGGCAGACTTGCCAGGTGGTCGATGATACTATTGCAATTCGATATAACTTTAGTTCCTATTCGTGTCGTAAAGGGACAAGTCCTAGCAAACTTCCTCGCAGCACACCCTTTACCGGCAGAATCGCCTCTCAACGATGACTTGCCAGACGAGTAGATAATGAGCCTAGAAGACCCCGACGATCAACGTTGGGAGCTGTACTTTGACGGAGTATCTTCAGCACAGATAAATAAAGAATCACAAAATAATGCCCGATAAGGCAGGAATCAGACTAATTTTTATAGCACCGAAGCGGGGGATGTTAAGATACTCCTACCATCTAACAGAACCGTGTACGAACAACGAAGCAGAATACGAAGCCCTCATAACCGGATTGGAATTAACCATTCAAATGGGTATAACGGATATCAATATTTACGGAGATTCGCAGTTGATCATTCAGCAAGTCGCAGGACAGTACAAAATTCTGAAGCCAAGACTCGAGCAGTATTTTCAGTATGCAATGAAATTGTTGGAACGGATTCTGAATGTAACAATCTACAAGATTCCCAGAAGAGAAAATGCGCTCGCAGATGCATTAGCCCGCCTTGCAAAAGAATTTGCCTGCTTACAGGATGAGTCAGTTGAAATGTCAGTTCAGGGACGACAGGTCCTATCATAGCTCGACATGGATGCAATACACAAGTCAGAAAAAATAGAAGAATCAGTTGCAGCAGTAGCAGAAAATGCAGTAGATTGGCATCAGCCATTAATAGATTACCTGCAAACAGGAAATCTACTGGACGATAAGTTGTTACCCCATCAAATCAAGAAAAGAACTCTGTCTTACGCATTAATAAATAACACGTTATACAGAAGGTCTTTTGATCAGATGTGGCTAAGGTGCCTGAGCGGGTCTGAGGCTCGTGAAGTTGTTAAAGAAGTGCACTCAGAACTCTGTGGCACTCATCAGTCAGGTCCGAAGATGAAAATGAAGATTAAGAGACTAGGGTACTACTGGCCCTCAATGATGACCGATTTCATAAAGATCGCCAAGAGCTGTCACCAGTGCCAACTGCATGGAGTGGTTCTACATCAACCTCCAAATGTGTTACATCTGACGATCGCGTTGTGGCCATTTGAGTGTTGGGGTACAGATATAGTGGGTCCGATAGAACCGTCTTCTTCAAGAGGACATCGCTTCATTCTTGCAGATACAAATTACTTTTCCAAGTGGGCAGAAGCAGTACCGCTCAGAGAAGTGAAGGCACAACATGTGTTGTAGCTCTTCAAGAATCAAGTAGTCTACCATTTCGAGGTACTGCGCAGAATCATCTCAGATAAGGATTCAACATTTAGAAGTACGAAGATCAAAAATTTTGTTAGAAGGCATGGGATCGACTAGCGCTATTCAACGATTTACTACCCAAGAGAAAACGGCTTGGCCGAGGCTTTTAATAAATCTCTCGTCCAAATTCTAAAGAAAACTTTGGACGATAACAAAAGAAATTGGCACGAGAAGTTGTTAGAAGCCTTATGGGCCTATAGGACGACTTTCAGGACTCCTACTCAGTCTACGCCCTACGCTCTAGTGTACGGGTCCGAGGCAGTTTTACTCTTAGAAGTTAAACTCCCATCACTAAGAATTGCAGTTGCAGAGAAAATTACTATAGAAGAGAATGCCAGATTATGACTAAAAGAACTGGAAAGATTGGAAGGGAAACGACTTTCAGCGCAGCAGAATTTTGAACTGTATCAAGCCAAGATGATCCAGGCCCACGATAAACTGGTCCACCCAAGGACATTCAAATTTGGTGACATGGTTCTAGTTCTCAAGTGACCTATTCTTGCACACCGCAAGATAGGAGGTAAATTTGAACCGACCTGGGAGGGACCATTCGTTGTTGAGACGGTTTACTCAGGAGGCTCTTACCAGCTTGTGAATTGCCAGGGAGAACGACCTATGCTTCCAATTAATGGACGATATTTGAAGAAGTATTACGCAACCTGATGTTTCGAAGAATGAAATCTCATTCCTAGAAGCACGGGTGAAGTAATCACATAAAACTGGGTCCGAACCCAAGACATAAAAATGAACAATAAAAATCACTAAAAAATGAATTAAGAGAAAACATGTGAAATCATTATAATAATAAAATTTTGATCCTTCCTTTCGAGTTGATCTCATTCTTGATCTTTTCTTATCTTTTCCTACTCTCATTAAAATTTGAAAGAAATGAATAAGAATCTTCCATTAATAAATAAATTTTATTATTGTTATCGTTATGATTACAGTCCCTAATCCTCTCCTTGTTTTCTTTTCAGGGAAATGCCGAAAGGGTGGTTGTTCCTGAACTTCAAGGATGGCGTAAGTCTTGCACTTAACGAAGAAGAGCTGAAAGCTGGTGCTATGATCGAGGTTGGCTCAGACTTTACACAGCTGGAGTTGGAATATGAAGAAACCACTTGGACTATCGTAGAACTTGGGCAGTTCCATGGAAAGACTGTAATGAAACTCAGCGAGAAGATTCAACACACTGCAAATCAAAAAAGGAAGATCAGCGCGATTGAAGAAAACAAAATGAAATTAGTAATAACGGCCGTAGGAGGAAAGCTTGTCAGTGCTGCCCCTACTGAAATCCAGGGGGAGAGAAGAGCCACTTTTACCCCAACTCAAAGAAGAAACAAGAATCGCCGTATCGCCAAGATGCTGAACAAATTGACAGAAGAGCAGAATAAGGAAGAAATTCTAGCGACCATAGAAGTTGTCCCGAAAAGGCCGGTCCTTAGGAGCACCACAGCAGAGGTTGTTCCAGAGGAGGTTACTACAGAGCCTGTACCTGAGACAGTGATGTTTCCAGGAGAGCGTGACTGTGTGGAGCCATACATCCCACAGTACGTCACTAGACCCAGACAGTTGCAGATAATTTTAGAGTACGAGTTGGAAATGATCCAGAGGGTGCGAAAGTAGAATTTTGAATACTTTTAGAGGATCCGAGGCATATTTGTCAATATCCTGGAAGGATTAGAGTTGCATACAGATGTCTTCTCTCACTACGAGTAGAGTGAGATCGTGGACTACGTCTCCGAGCTGAAGAAGTAGGGTCGTGCAGGATGACTACGCAGCAGGACTTACTCCGAGCCTAAGAAATGGAAAAGAGGCAAGGGAAGGATAAAAATCCAATTCAGATGCTGTTTCAACTTCGCTGATGACAAGAAAGGGAATCCTCTAGGGATACTCCGTTACGATGAAGTGGATCTAATGCCAGTTCTGAATAAGAAGATGATAAAGAGGATGGTGGCTTGGCGAGTCTTACCCGCCGATCGCATTCCAAACATACCGTATAATCAACATCTATACAGAAGGAGACTTCATTCCACCTCACATAGATCATCACGATTTTGTGAGGCCCTTTTGCACTGTTTCCTTCATTAACCAATGCAACATCATGTTCGGGACAGGACTCCGGATAGTCAGCCCCGGAGAATTCCGAGGACCAGTAGAGATACCTCTACCAGTAGGCTCTGTTCTCGTACTACAAGGAAATGGTGCAGATGCGGCGAAGCACTACATACCGGGAGTTCCCTACGAGCGGGTCTCCATCACTTTCAGGAGGATGGATGAGAGCAAGATTCCGGTCTACTTCCAGCCAGATCCAAAATTAGAAAACCCGTGACCCTATGAGCTGTAAGCTACATAGTAGTAGCACACCTCTAAAGCACACTTACGTGGGATTCTCCTCCGGAAAGTGGCTTAGAAGGTGATGTTACTATCTATGCACTTTACTTTTCAGACATGGATAAATCGAACAGACAGATTTTTCAGAATACATGAGGATATCAGTACAGTCTGTGTTCAGACATACATGGATTTTGTAAAAGTCTACTTCCGGAAAGATGGCATCAGAAATATTTTGATGGAATCACCTGATGTACCTTTGACATATTTAATGGAAATGACTGTCATACTTTGCCTTCAGTTTTGTGCAATTGACTGGAAACGCCACTAAATCTGAGTTTGACTCTATTTAAAGAAATTTTGAACGAAGAACGATTTGAATGAAATAAAAACAACAAAACAATAAAAAAAACACGAATCAAAATGAAATTTCAATCAAGACTTGAAAAGCAAAATGAAATCAACCCACTAAAATAATAATAATAATAATAATAATAATAATAATAATAAAATATATAATAAAAAAATAAATAATGATAATGAAAACAAAACTTTGAATCTGAAATCCCCAGCCTCCGGCTGCTCTCGAAATCTTTTCGACTCTCCGCAGTTCCTTCCCTTTTTTGAGAAGGTCGACTGAGTCTACTGACACAGAACCACAAAATTTTTGATTTGGTTCTGATGGCATGAATTCATATTCTTCGCTAAACAATCAAACTTTGATCAACTCTCTCAGGATGTGAAGCACTCTCACATTCCATCTCAACCTTTTGCTACATTGAAATTTCCACAAAATCTTCAAAATCAAATTCCAACTTTTGAGACTGGTACGTAACTTCCAGTTATCACCCTTTCGGGGCAGGTACCTAACTTCCAGTTCCCTCTCTTTTGAGACTGGTACCTAACTTCTAGTTCTTACCCTTTTCAGGGCTGGTACCTAACTTCCAGTTCTCTCTCTTTCGAGGTCGGTACCTAACTTCCGACTCTCTTCCGAGACTGGTACCTAACTTCCAGTTCTCACCCTTTCGGGGCTGGTACCTAACTTCCAGTTCCCTCTCTTTCGAGGTCGGTACCTAACTTGCGACTCTCTTCCGAGACTGGTACCTAACTTCCAGTTCTCACCCTTTCGGGGCTGGTACCTAACTTCCAGTTCCCTCTCTTTCAAGGTCGGTACCTAACTTCCGACTCTCTTCCGAGACTGGTACCTAACTTCCAGTTCTCACCCTTTCGGGGCCGGTACCTAACTTCCAGTTCCCTCTCTTTCGAGGTCGGTACCTAACTTCCGACTCTCTTCCGAGACTGGTACCTAACTTCCAGTTCTCACCCTTTCGGGGCTGGTACCTAACTTCCAGTTCCCTCTCTTTCGAGGTCGGTACCTAACTTCCGACTCTCTTCCGAGACTGGTACCTAACTTCTAGTTCTCACCCTTTCGGGGCTGGTACCTAACTTCCAGTTCCCTCTCTTTCGAGGTAGGTACCTAACTTCCGACTCTCTCCTGAGGTTGGAACCTAGGTTCCAATTCTCATCTTAAACCCTTGAAATCAATCTTAAGTCAAATTTTAACCAAAATTGAAACTCAAATCAGTTCAAAACTCAAACTTAAAACTTGAAACGAATTTGAAATTGAATCCCTCCAGATCTTGTGATTTGGAATCCACCTCCTTTTCCCCAGCGAGAGTTTTGGAATCTTCAGTCCTGGAGATTTACCTGATACTCCCCAGTGGGAATTTTCTACGCTTCGTTCTAAGTGTGTCACTTGGACGTCTGTGTTGGTTTTGTTGATCTCTTCAGTCAACGCCAATCCGCGCGGTGTGCTTGGTTAGTACACCACTTCTATTAGGGGTCCATTTGTTGACCTCATTTTTGGTGAGGTCATTTCTTTCCTCTTAGTGCTTAGGATCTAGCCATAGGACTTCTCCTTGATTATCCTAGAGGACTAGAATTGGGACCCACCCTTTAGCAATTCAGCCACCCTTTAGCAATTCAGCCACCTCTTGACTCCTCTTGGGACCTCACTTGGATGGTTGTAAACCTCTAAATCACCTTGGAAGGTTAAAACCCCATATGGGCAACCAATAGTGAATTCCTATAGGATGTTTAAGCCTTAGGACTACCTTGGGTGACTTGAGCTACTCTTGCACACACACACACACCCTTAACCCATTTCATCCTTTTACCTTGAACCTTGAATTTTGCCCCTTCTACCCTTTAAGAAACTCACATGATTGAACCAAAGCTACTAGTCTTTGATTAAGATGGTTAAGGTCAATATGTGAAGGATCATAAAGTGGTTACCATTTGGCTAAGCTTGGTCCCAAAGTGGTTAGACTTGGTTAAGGTCCATAAGCCTACCCCAGCCTACCCCAAAAATCTCCAAAAATACCCAAAATTATCTAAAATTCCCAAAAATCCTAAGAATCATTTTAAAACAATCCCTACCTTTTAAATCCACCAAAATACCCCAATAACCTCCAAATAACCTCTTAATACCCTAAATACCCCTCTTGGCCCAAAAATTCAAAAATTCAAAAAATTACCAAAAAATTCCAGAAAATCTCAAATATTCCTAATTTCATTTTGTTCAACTAAAAATAAGCAAATTTTGCCAATTTAGCCCACTTTTACCAAAATCCCCAATTTGACACCATTTTAAACCCAAATGGACCCAATGTCCAACCAAATCAACCTAATTGACCCCAATTTTATTCCAATTCAATTCTAAAGTTCAAATGAACATCCCCAATACCAATCTAAACCATAACCAAGCTCAATTTGGTCTACATTTAAATCCAATTTCAACTTAAACCCAGAACCCCAATTTTTGCCCTAAATTACCCATGAACCCAAACATGTCTAAATCCAATCCAATTCAACTCGAATTCTCTTCAAAATTGTTTTAAAACTTGCATGACACACTTTATACCAAACCCAACATTCATTTGATCAAAATTTTGGCCTAAATCCCTTTCAAAATTCATTTGGGTCTAAAGGCCCAATTTTGGCCCATAAACCTAATTCCCCTCAAATTAAACCCCATGACCCATGGAAATCTCCAAAACAATTTTCAATCAAATTTCAACATATCCAAATCCAATTTCAATCAATTCCAATTCAATTTGATCAAGCCACAATCAATTCAAAAATCCAAATCATCATGTGCATGTTAAAGGCCCATACCCTTATGCATTTCTAAAAGCCCACATAATCAAATTTTAAAAGCCCAAAATTGAGCCCACATGTCATAATTCCCTTTTAATATTATTTCATGACATTTTGATCATCACCTCATGGCATCATGTCCAATCTTGTGCATGCATACATGACATCATACCAAATTAGGCATGTTGGCATAAAATCCCCAAAATTCATAAAAATTTTTAATTCGTTTTGGATGAAATAATCTCATGGCATTGTGCATGGCATAACATACCCCATGGGTCATCCCATAGCCATTCCAAAGTCAAATTGGCCAAATTGGGCAAGGGGAGGTGACCCTTCTCTTCTCCCCTCCTATCAAATTTTCCCCATTTCTAAACCATCAAATCTCCTTCCTAAACTCCTAAACCAGCCATTAAACTTCACCTAAACCTCCCCATGGACCTTTAGACCAGCTCCAATCACTTTGGGTAAAGGTCTAGCCTTTGGACCAAGGGGCTAACTCAAGTTTAACCCATTTAACCCAAACTCAAAATGTCCACCAAATCCTCACCATGAAGCCTCCAAATACTCAAATTGAAACCATCACTCAACCTCTCTGGCACCACCTAACCCTGACCTGACTTGACCCTGGCTGGCCGGCCACCCCAGTCGCTGAAAAACACTAGGCTGAGAGGTCCAAATTGATTCAAAAATTCAAAAATCTTTTGCTGAGCTGTCCCATTCTAATTGGACTTCACAACTCTCCTTCTCCTCACCTGAGCAGCTAATCTCAACCCTCACACCCCCCTAGGAAGCCCCTGGCCATGGCTGTTTAAACAAGCCATCTCCCACGGCCAAAGGGTTGGCTGAAATCAACTCTCACAGAACTCCACCAAATTCCCCACAGAGCTCCCCCTAGCCTAGAGAAGCTCATCCCCACTGTCCTCCTGCCCTAATTCCCACTGATTGAGCTCAATTTTGGAGCTCAATTCTCAGGCCAGAACAGGACAATCCTCAAATCTCCACAGAAGTCAAATTAACTCCTCTCACACCTTCACTGGAGGTAGAGAAGGACTTCCCCAGTGAAAGCCCCCTCTCCAGACCACCCAATCTCTCCAGCCATCAAAGTCTGAAATCGGCCCTGGTTGAAGTCATACCTAGGTAATTCCCCAGAGCCAGAGACTTCATCTGGAGCTTCCTTGGGATCAATCGAAGGTGCCACAACTCTCTGATTGAAACTTCACTTCTCAGAGCCAAGGTATTAACCTCTCCTCCCTCCCGAGCTTCTGTGAATTCTCCAATTTGTTTAGCTTGATTTCAATGCATGAAAACTGTATGGATGTGTTCGTCTTGTCGTGACGAATCCATCAAGCACAAGAACATGAAAATCGGTTGAGAAATGAGCGAGATATTAGGCTTAGAAGATGGACGGCTCTCGGGTTGAACCAGTTGGGACGATGACCAGCAGCCATCGGATCGCGCGTGTATAGGATGGACGGCCAGGATTGTGCCGGATGGAGCAACGGGACATGAACCTTGGGCCGCGTGGCTATCGAATCAGATGTCGGTGCCGAATCAGGGAGCGATGCGTGGAGCTTCGACCCGCCGTAGGTTGAGTTGGCACCACGTGGATAAGTAGAAAAATCCATATTTTCTTATTTATTTAAATACCAGAAACTTTGAAAATTCATATCTTTGCATAGAAAAATCATAAAAATAAAAGGAAAATACTCTCTTGCTCAGTGAACAGAGGAAAATAATGTGGAAAAAGAATTGATCTATTTTGTTGAGTATTTTATTTTTAATTAATTTAATACTATTTTGAGTATTTTAATTCTCCACTCATGCATACAATTCACCATGGCATGAGACCATAAGGCTTTTGTAGCCTCTGTTATTGGAAACATTCCCTAAATTTTCCAAGGACAGAGGCCATCTCTATGGCAAGTTATTGATTTTCTAAATTTATATGTCTGTTTTGCCATTTTAATTCCAGTAATTAGCATGTTGCTTAAAAAATTCTAGGAAAACTAGAGGAAGTATCTTAGGACAAGAGGACCCTAGGAGAATTATGGTTTGGCTTAATTCCCTTAAAATACTTCTAATTGGCCCCAACACCCAAAATTGAATTTTAATTAATTAGGATTAACCACATATCAAAACCACTTGAAAAAAATTCTCCACTGATCTTTAGGGTCAGACGAGTCCCACATAAAAATTTGGAATTAATTGGAAATGGTTTAACCCATAAAATGGATTAATTAAATCATATGACTATTTTCAAACTTTAAAAATTCATAAAACCCAAAATATATGTCAAAATTTCACCAAATTAGTTTTGGGACCTCTCTGATACTAGTGGAGTCTACAGAAATTAAAATTAGATTTTTCTAAAAAATTTCATTTTTTACCTATTTTTAATATTTTAATAATTAAAAAATAATAAAAATCACAGAAATATTAAAAGTCACAAAAATGTCATATTTTGCTCTTTAATTATTTAGGAACAAACCAAATATTTTTCCCAAGTCTCTATGTTAAAATATTGAATTTTAATGGAATAATGTAATTTTTAATATTAAAAAATGAATTTTCAAACTTTCTCACTAAAATAATTCTAATAAATCAAAGAAAAATTAGAAAAATATAAAATTTATTTCTATGGACTCTTTGAGGTTAGAGAGATTTAATAAAAATATAAAATCCATTTTTCAACTTTAATTTTATTTTAAAATTAATTAATACCTTAAAACTTGAAATAATTATAATAAATAAAATATAATTCAAAAAATCACCAAAATTGGTCCAAGTGGTCCTCTGGTAGGTAGGAAGATTCTATAATTTTCCTAAGGACAGAAAACTTATCTTGGTCATGTTGTTAAATTTTCGTTGAAAACCCATAATTTCCATAAAAATAATTATAAAAATTGAATTAAAAACAGAAAATTCATATTTTCTCCTCTAATGTCTTAATTGACATGTGAGTGAAGTGACACAAAAATTTCAAATTCATTTGAGCTCAACTTAGTGAATTATGAAGTGAATAGGCTTAAGAGGGCATATAGGTAGTTAAGAATATTAACCCTAATTAATATTTTAGGCCTAATAAAAGGGGAGGGAAAATATTTGATTTTAATCTTCCCTTATTGTAACTCTTAAATAGGACATCAAGTGAAATGTCACTTCACTCATAGGATAATCAAACATCCTAGTTCACTGAGCAAGAGACAAAACTCAAATAAACTTTGAAATGATTAATTTACCAATACAATAAAATTCATTTGGACTCAAGATAATCCCAGAAGTATTGAAAAGATGTTTGGGACCCGTCTTAAACACTTCCTCAATATTATGGGATGTTTCAGAAGAACAATTGAACTTAATTACTCTTTGGTGAAGAAAATCATCCTTAACAAAAACACAAAAAAACCTAGACGTCATAGGAATTGACTTGCAATAGGATTAGGATTTGGTAGACAACCAGAATCTTCCCTTAGCTTTACATAGGTGTTTTCGTGCAAATATATAAATGCTTTGACATGTGTTTTAAGTGCAACTTGGAATGATGTGAAGATCCTGTCAGGTACGCTTTTATTTTATTGCAATTCATTTACCTGCGCTGTATTTTACCTTCCTTCCTTGCAAAACTTGCATGTTAAACTAGATTGTCACCCTGCATGAAAACTAAAACTTTTAGGATAGCCACAAAACTGAAACCCAAACTAAATTAAATGTCACCACAAGATAAAATTCACCGCCACAACATTAAAAAATAAAAAATAACTCAAAATTTAATCACAAACAGAACAACAAAACTACAACTCCAACTAAATTAAAACGACTTGTTGGATGATCGGGAATACCTCGGATGATGTAACCTACGTGTTGCTAACAGGATTTCCCATGGTCTAAATGAAAGTGTGGAACTCATTCAGTTGAGTTTAGCAAATTCATCTAGATTAAGTGAATCCGATAAAAATAACGGTGCCAGAATGATGGAACCGTGGGATCTTAACCGGTATTGTTATAATCAATTCTAAGATTCCCCTAATAAAACATTAAAAATATTTGGACTTTAAGACTTTTCTAAACCAAAACACTTCTCTCATCTCTTGATTATCACTTTCTAAAACTAAACCTCTGCAACAACAAGGAGCTTGGAGCATAATGGGCAGCACGGCCATCGTCGTCAGCAAAACTTGTGTCTACTTCAGCTAAACCTTTCCTAGATTTAAATAACCAAGCCATAGGACTTCGAGGTAGTTTGCCTAGTGCAACATAAATCCTAAACTTTTCGTTGGGCATTTTTATAATTGTGTTATACAAATTAAGCCCTAACGGGTCTTAGGACTCCAAGGTAGTCGTTCGGTACGACATAAACCCTCACATCTTTGAGGCTAATTGTGTGATTATGTCATACAAATATAAGTCCTAATTAATTAAAATTGACAGGATTTAAAAATTAAATAAACTTCCAAATTGAAGCCAAACAATAGGACAGTTGAGAAGTCACCGAAGTTCACTTCGAATCCGTGATATCCCCTACCTTTCGTTCATTTGGACTCCTGAAATAAACTGTTCCAAATTCGAGCCAATCCCTTTGGAAATTCCAAAATTGAATTCTTTAAAACCTGAATTTTGAAATTCTTGAGAGCAAAACCACTGATCATTATCGAGAGTTTTCTTAAATGATTTCTGTCATTTAAGATGTAATTAACTATAGGAGCTTGCCCTTATAGGGAACTTTAAGAACCTGAGTAATATAAACCCCGCTTAATTCCTTTATATTACGTAGGGAACTTGTCGGCTTATAAAATTGGTTCGCAGACCAAACGGATGTCACAAATCTTCTAGTTTATTTAATCGAGCCCCATCATCAAGCAGTGTGTCTATTCCTCGGGATAGATATACAGTTTGTGATGCGGTGCTCGTTTATGTAAACTATTTGGGATGTGAGATCGGTTTGATTTCATATCTTAAAATTTTCAAACTTAAAATTATTTTAAGGAAAAAACCAAAATACTACTTTTCAAATTATATATATTTAAGTTATATTAAATCTAAAGTACGTCGACAATTTCTGTTTGGCAACCCCTTTTTAAAATACAACACATAACCTAAAAATATGCCGACAGGGTGTGCAAACTCTGTTTTGTAGGGTGACATTCTGAAGATAGGACAAATGACAATAAAACATAATTAAAACGACATCAAAACAACAACATTGACAAAACAAAATAAAACAAAATAACATGAATAAAACAACATTGACAAAATAAAAATCAAAATGATACTAAAACAAAATAACGACAAAACTAAACAAAAACTTTTAGGGTAAACATGAAACCTAAACTCTTAGGATAGCCACTAAGCAGATAATGAATTACAAGAAAACAATACACATTGACAAAACATAATAAAATTAAAATGACAAACAACAAAAAAAAAAATAAAACTGACATAACAATTGACATTGACAAAAATCAAACTCTTAGAGTAATATGATATATTACCCCTAGGATTGCACGTTGACGTTTCTTTCCTTATTCTTGAAACTTCTTAGAAAAATAAGTGTTAACATTAATCTGAAGTTTTCTTAGGCAATATTAATTGTATGAGATGTAATTAACTATAGAAGATTTAAGAACTCGGGATAGGTATCACACCTATAAATCTCTAGTTATCAAAATTTCATATGTGATCATCCATATATAAAATTTCTACAATAAGGCATTATCATTGACATTTCTTATTCTACTATTTTCTATTATATTAGTCATTTACTTTCTTCAAACTTCTTATTATCTAAGGATCATTTACATGATCCAAAAGAAATAAGATTTCTTGAATATTAGGGTAATATCATAGATAAACAAAGTGGTTATTCCAAAACATGACATCGACATCGACATTCAAGAAAATCTCGGGGAGCTCCGGATGGCAATACCTGTTTATACAAAAAAGGGTCATCCTAAATTAAGTCTTAGCATCAGATAAAAATTCCCTTTTTGTTGGTGTGTCGGACCATAAGGTAAAATGTTACTAATAATAAAGTTCACAATGTCTGCATACCACGGAACACACCATTCATTAATATCAAACAATTTTTCATCTGGAAAATGTTCATTAATTTATTCTTCAAAACAAAGTAATTTCTCAAAATTAAGCCTTGACAGTTGATCAACAATTTGATTATTAGCTCCCTTTCTATCTACTATTTCAAAATAAATTCTTGCAAAAGGAGAACCCATATTATCAGTCTAGATTTCGCATCTTTCTTTTTCATTAAATATTTTATAGCAGAATGATCAGTATTCAGTACGCATTTAGTCCCAATTAAATATTAACTAAACTTTTCAAAGCCAAAAAATATTGCTAATAACTCTTTCTCAGTGATGGTATAATTAATTTAAGCTTCATTAAGAGTTTTACTAACATAGTAAATTGCTTTGATAATTTTATCATATTTCTATCCCAAAACAGCTCCAATAGCATACTGACTTGCATCACACATTAATTCAAATATTTTCTCTAATATGGCAAAATAATAACTGGTTCAGTGATTAATTTTTGGCATTCTTTATCAAAATTGAAATCACATCTTTCTTGAGCAAATGGCATAGATGCTTAGAAATTTTTAAAAAATCTTTAATATAACGCCTATAAAATTTAGCATGTCCTAAAGAACACCAAATTTCCCTAACATTGGTTAGATGAGGTAAATTAGCGATCACTTGAATTTTTTGCAGGATCTACTTCCGTACCTTTCTCAAAATTGTGATATCCTAAAACAATTTCTCCTACTCCCATAAACTGACATTTTTCCTAATTAAGAAGTAAGTTCGTTTCTTTACAGCTTTTAAGAACTCATCATAAATGTTCTAAAAACAATTCAAACAAAGTTCCAAACACCAAAAAATTATCCATAAAAACTTCAATTCCTTTTTCTGATAAGTCACAAAAATATTCATCATATATCTTTGAAGTGTAGCAGGGGCATTACATAAAACAAAAGACATTCTTTTAAAAGCAAAAGTACCAAAAGGACTGGTAAATGTTAGTATTCTCTTGACCCTTGAGAGAAATTTATAATTGGAGATAACCAGTATATCCATCCAGAAAACAAAAGTATTTATGCTCAGCTAGTCTATCCAACATTTGATCCAGAAAGGGTAATGGAAAATGATTTTTTCTCATGACAAGTTTTAATTTTTTATAATCAATGCATATTCACCATCCTGTAACTTGTCTTGTTGTTATTAGTTCATTCTTTCATTAACAATTACAGTAACTCCTACTTTCCTAGGAACACAGTGAATAGGACTAGCCCATGCACTATCAGAAATAGGATAAATAATCTCCTCATCTAACCACTTTAAAATCTCTTTCTTAACAAATTCTTTCATAATGGGATCCAATCTCCTTTGAGGATCAGCCCTGGGTTTGCAGTTCTCTTCCTTTAGGATTCTATGCATATAAATTGAAGGACTGATTCCTTTAATATCAGCAACTGTCCATCCAAAGGCTTTCTAATATCTCTATAAAACTTTTACCAAACATTCTTCTTCTTCTAAAATTAAATTCGAGGAAATTATAATCAACAAAGTTGAGGAATCACATATAAAGGTATATTTTAAATGCTTGAGAAGTATCTTCAATTGAACATTAGAAGGCCTCTCAATTGATGGAAAAAAAGATTTTTTTTTCTTTCATGTCCAAAATTTCAGAACATTCTTAAACAAAATTTGAAATTTCTTCAATAAAATCAATAAGATTTTATAATTCCTCTTCTCGCTCTTATTCTAATTCTTTCAATTCTGAATTCTCTTCATAAGTTGTTTTGAAATAACATTCACTAAGATATCTCATTGCATCCATCCTAAAACATTCATCATCTTTACCTTTTGCAGGATATTTCATTGATTTGGAAATATTAAAAGTGACCATTTGATCATTAACACACATAGTTAATTCCCATTTTTACACATCTATCATTACTCTGTGTGTTACTATGAAAGGTCTCCCTAAAATGAATGGTGTCTCTAACATAATGAAATCAACAGGAAAAGATAAATCGATCCACCATCACCAAAACTTCTACTACAACTTCCTTAGGATATGTTATAGAACAATCTGCTAATTGCAAGTTTACAGTTGTAGGAGATATTTCTCTTAATCTCAGTCTTTTAAATATAGATAATGGCATAAGGATTATACTTGCACCCAAATCACATAAATTTTTTCCAAATAATTTGTCTCCAATTGTACATGGAATTGTGAAGCTTTATGGATATTTAAGCTTTTCAGGATATTTTTTTTCTGAATTATAGCACTGCACTTCTCACTAAGTGCAACAATCTTATTATCTTCAAACTTCCTTTTTCTATTAAGAATATCCTTCATAAACTTCACATAGGTTGGAATTTGTTCTGAAGCTCGAGTAAAAGAAATATTAATTATAAGCTTTTTAAAGATTTCTAGAAATTTTAAAAATTGCTTATCCAACTTTTGTTGACGACGTATTTGAGGAAATGGAGGAGGTGGCTGCTTTTCTAAATCAATCTTAATTGGAGAAATATGTCTCTCAAAAATATTTTGTAGCGTCCTCTTTAAATTTTTTAATTTCTTCTTTCTCTACTTCAATCTATTTTTGAACTCTGCTTTCCAACTCTATTCCACTTCTAAGTTGAATAGCCTTTACTTACTCTTTCTTCTCGTCTTTAAGATTAACTTCTGTATTACTAGGAAGTGTTCCTTGGGTTCTGTTACTTAATGAATTTGCAATTTTTTCCCAAATGATTCTTAATATTTCTCATAGCAGCTCCTTGACTTTAAAATTGATTTCCCATTGTAACATCACTTATTATATAGAAAACTTCTTATCCTTAAATTTTGGATTATTATTGAAACCTAGAGGATATTTAGGTTTATAATTACTATTATCTTGGTTGCTCTAGTTCCTCAATGGTTTTACTTGGTTGCTTCATCATTGCTGATTGATACCACCCAAATTGTTATTCCAATTAAAATTAGGATGGCTTTTCCAACCTGGATTATAGTAATTTGAATATGGGTTATTTGATTTATTTTTAATAGCATTCAAAGTCCCAATTGATGTTTGAGAATCTACCATTTGGCCTAATGAATTCTCTTAAATTTTTGGATTTGGTTGAGGAAAATTCATTCCAAATTTGTTTATCTTCCTTGAAATTGAAGCAACTTGATTTGCTAACATGGCAAAAGCTTTAGAATCATGAATATTGGCTACCTTCTTAGAATTTACCCTCTCAGAAGGCCATTGGAAATTATTAGTAGCCATTTCTTCAATTAAAGCATAAGCTTCAGGAAATGGTTTAGACATCAATGAACCACCATCAGTGGCATAGATAATAGATCTAAGAGATCCAGCTAATATATTGTAAAAAATTTGAATAATTAAATAAACTGGCAGATCATAGTGTGGACACATTCTTAGGAGTTTTTAAATTGTTACCAATCTACGTAAACATATTCCCCTTCAAACTGACAAAAAGATGTAATACCATTTCTTAGCTTTGTAGTTTTTTATGGTGGAAAGTATTTAACAAGGAATTTATGTGTTAAATCACCCTAAGTTCTAATAGATCTAGGTGCTAAAGAATTCAACCATATCTTAGCCTTATCCCTACGTGACAATGGAAAAAGCCTAAGCCTAACAACATCATCAGAAACACCATCATATATAGATTATGCACACAATTCTAGAAAATTAGCAAGATGTAAATTTGGATCCTCAGTTGGTGATCCCCGAAACGGATTATTAGGTTCCATTTGGATAATAGCAAATTTAAGTTCAAATGAATTAGCAGCTACACTAGGATTTTAAATATTACCTTGAAGTTCATCCACTATAGGGTTTGCATAATCTCTTAAAGGTCTTAATTCATGATGAATTTCAATATTTTGTTTAATTTGATTTCCCATTTCTTAAAATTTTTGAATTTTTTCTGTATTTTTAATTTTTAAAAATTTTTCTAATAATTCATTCTAATTTAGAATCATAAGGCACAATTCCTTCAGAACCTAAAATTCACATAAACTATTAAATAACACAACAATAAAAATAACAATAAAATAAAATAAAACTCATAATAATAAATAAGGTTTAAATAAGACTTTTTAAAAATAGAAATTTTCTTTTTCTAAAAATTCTTCTTTAATTTATCTTTTGAATTCAAATCCAAAAAAAATTTGATTTTTTTTTCAATTCCCCGACAACGGCGCCAAAAACTTGATCCATCTTTTCTTTACTACCAGATGAAAACTGATAAAATTTATGCTTTTGGTAATCCAATTAAACACATATTTTTGATATAAATTATTCTTTTACAACAACGCCAAAAACTTTATTCTAATGTAACTAAGAATACAATAGTGATATTTTAAATTAGGGATTCTACGCAAGCATACGTATCGTTATCAAGTAATATAGGACTTTCTGATTAAGCCCCAAAATATCAATCTCATGGGGAAAACATATGGATATTAAAAGATAAAAAGGTTTTTATAACACAATTTCTATTTAGAAAATACACTTACGTAAAAGGTTTTAGATAACAGCAAACTTTTAAAATAAGATTCTTTTTGGTATTTTCTTAAATTATAAGAATAGGAGAAACAATTATCTAATTATAGCAAGATTTTTGTAAGATTTAAAGAAGTATAAATGAAAATATTTTTTTCCTTATCATGAATGAGTAATAAGTAAAGGAATTCTATTGTGGAAGTAATCAAAATGTTTTGTGCCAAATAGGAGCAATTTTATTCTTTATCCTTACTAAAGATGCTATAAAGAACATTGGCTAGTTTAAAGTTTGAACGGTTCTAAAGACGGGTTAGGTAGGGAATGTACTAGATCTCACTCTAGAGTTCCCTCCTTTTCCTCCACTTGAGGGATAACTCTCGCGTACAAAACTAAAATAAAAAACCAAATTAGGGGCTTTAGTCTGTTACCTTAAAGTCTCAATTCTACACCCATCAAAGTATATTTCTCTATTTATTTACACAAGATTATATGAATTACTTTCTCATCCAAATAATCCCATGTGATTTAGACCTATTGTTGATTGACATAATACCTACTAGAATCATATATGTTCTTACAACAAATTTTAACATCATAATTAGCCAAATCAAGAATTAAATGAAGTGTAAGGATTGAATCAACAAAACTTCTTCCAGCATTAAAAATATATACTTTCACAAATTTCATCCAACAGTTACTTACTTTTCATTTTAAGGAAGAAGATAAAGAAAACTACACAGAATCCATGGGGATAACACAACCACAAATAGTTTTAAAAGTATAGCCCATGCAAAAAATATAAGAAGTGTCAATTAAAATGAAATGAAGTATAAAGAAAAAAACTTATCAAAAGTTCCTCTCTACCAAACTCTTGAAGTTCCTTTGAATCTCTTCATTTCTCTTACAAGCCACCCTTAGACTAGTCACCCTACCCAAGAGGATTTAAATCTCTCTACAAAATAGGTTTTAACTTAGGAATCCCTACTCACCTTCTCTTTCCCTAAGAAGGAGAAAAGTATGAAGAAACTCTAAGTAAGAATCCTACAAAATCTTACTTAAATAAATCTCTACGAACTCTAATATTCCTCTCTCTAAAAGAACTCAACACACCCCTACTAACCTTAAGTCCTTTTATATTTTCTCCAAGCCTCCAAATTAAATGAATTTACCCAAGAGATGCATCATTTCAGGTGAAATTTGAATGTCTTTTGGAGCCCTTGATTAGTTACCCACATTTGTACCAAAGGATGCCTCAAACACGTCTATAAAACTCGCCAAAAATTCTTTAATATTGCAAAGTAACTGTCTGGCGCATAAGCGCAGGGTCTCTGGTGCTTAGGTGCAGCCCTCTCTGTCTGTTGGTGCTTAGGTGCCCAAGTTCATTTTAACACATTCTTCATTTTTGCTTCAAATTTGATCTTTTTTTTACTCCTTCTGATATATTTGGTCCATTTAAGTGTACCTGAAAGATAAACACACAAATACCTTCCATTAAAGTGTAATATCATCAAAAATAGGCATAATAATTTGCATAAAATATTATATATTTTACGTATATCATTCACTACTAAGCCCTTTAAGTTTTCATGGATAGAGTTATGATTTTAAGAATGTTACATTTAAACAAGCTTGATCCTGATTAAAGATTGTGCTATAATCCAACCATTAACCAAGGTTGTTAATTAGTGAATTATAATCTTCCAAAATCACACTCCCCCACCCTAGGATCATTCAATTTAATTAACATCCAAATTATAATAACTAAAAAAGGGAAATTGTAATTATACCCTAGTTGTGGAAGAGTGAGGAGTTGATTTCTACCTCTTAATCCCTTGTATTACAATCCTCTAAAAGAATTGATTATGATCATCCATTACCCATTTTCCCATTTATTTATCCTAAATATTAATTAGGGCATAAATTCCATAATTATCATTTTTCTCTTTATGGCCTCATCACTTCATAATTCTTTAAATGAAACTCAATTGACTTTGAAATTTTTATTTTACCCCACTCATGGGTTAATTAAAATATCAGAGGAATAAATGTGATTTTTTTATTTTTATTTTTTTTAGAATTATTTTTATTGCAAAAATATGTATTTTTAAAGTTAATTCATTTAATTAAACCAAACAAATTATACCCTAGTTGTGGAAGAGTGAGGACTTGGGCCAATTTTCATGATTTTTTGAATTTTATTTTAATTATTATTATTATTTGTTTATTTTGAGTATTAATTAAATATAAAACATTATTTAAGTGAAAAATTAAGTTTTATATTTTTTATTAAATATCTCTGAGCTCAAGGATCCCAGAAAAGAAAATTTCATATTTTTGTGATATTTATTTTATTTATTGTAATTATTTTAGTGTAAAATAAAAAAAAAAATATTTTTAGCTTTTAAAAATTCATAAATATTTTTAGAAAATATGGAAAAATATTATAGTTACTCCTTAATTATCAATAAACAATTTAGAATATTTTAGCAAACTATTATAATTTTTTATTTTTATGGTTTTTTCTATTTTTAAATTATTTAAAAATTAGAAAAATAGGTTAAAAATAAATTTATTACTTAAGACTTGCTTTTATTTTTCATGGGTGTCTCTAATCATAAGGATCTTCCAAAATCATTTTTGTAATTTTATTAATTATGTTTTAGTTATTATAATTATTTTAATGTAAAAAAGGCTATTTTACTTAAAAAATCAAATTTTGAGATAAATATAATTCAAATGGGTTTCAAATTTTTATGGAGAGTTAATATGATCATTATTTATAGTGTGGCTTCATTTTTTATTTTTATTTTTATTTTTTATTTATTTAATTTTCTTTAATTTTTAAATAATTAAATACATAAAATACCATTTTTAATTATTTAAATCCATTTTAAATTTTTCCTAGGATCTTCGAAACATAATAAACCTGCCAAAGCAATTTTTATATTTTTCTTATTTATATTTAATTTTTATAATTTTTTAAATAAAATAGTGGTGGTTTACCTTAAAAATTAAGGATTTTATACATAAAGGTGTTCTTTGATCTTGGAAGAATTAAGCAACATACCTAATGTCATGAAGTTTAAACCCCCAAAATTCCAAGTCAACAGGATTAATATTTACTTAATAATGATTAAATGAAGATTATGAAAATTTTGATTAATTTAAAAACAAATATAAGCCAAATATTTCTATCTCTTATTCAACATTATTCTCCTCTAATCACTAAGAAATAAGATATTTTTATTTTATTTTTAGGATTTTTTCTACTCTAAGTTATGAAATTTTCTAAGTTAACTGAATTAAATAATTCTTTTAAATTATATTTTCAAACTTAACATAGTTAATCATGAAATACAACGACGCTTCGAACTTTCCACAAGTCATCGTGCTAATGGACTCCACCTTCCGAGTTAGCTGCCACGCAGCCTGCCCTTTATGTTTTATCTTCTCTTCCGGTGCCATTTGGAGCTCCTATTCATTCGCGATCGGATGGCTCTTGTTCTTCGTCCCAAACTGGTGTAAATGGATAATCGTCCATACTAAAATCCTAATATCTCTTTCTACACTTAATCAAATCGTTCCTACACCTTCATCTAGTCCAGACGAACACACCATACAAAAAATCTAGCATGAAATTAAAACTGTCTTCACAAAGACACAAACCAAGCTCAGTTTAAGGGAAAATGATCTATACCTTAGCCATTGAGGTGAGTCCTCGATTGGGTGCTTGTAGAAGCTTCGTTGGGACCTGACGAACCCTATGAAAGTGTCACTTTGCACTGTGAAGGGTATGTGCATGAACTCCTCCTACAGGTGGAGTGGATGAGGTGGAAGTCAGGTAAAGAGTGGCTGGGAGATGGGGCATTTAGTGTATAACTTCCTTGTTTGGTACGTGGAAAGTGAGAAGCAAGCTAATTTGATGTTTGATGGAGTTTGGTGTGGTGTCCTTTTTTTGGCCTAATTTTGGTTGAGAAAATTGGCATGGGCAGTGGCTATGGATGGCTTGATTAAACTCAGAAGGTCTTGGAGAAGCTCTAGAAGCTATTTGATAAAGTCACCCCAAGTTTTGGTACAATCTCTATGTTCTGACTGTGGGAGGTGGTGGTTGAATAGAAGTGGTAAGGGTTGTGACCAAGGCTTCATTCTGGGTGAGCTCTGCTGCTTAGGTGGAGGAAAGAAAGGTGCAAGTGGGCAATGAGGATGACCAAGCTTAGGGAGTTCCAATTTTGTGTTTAAGGCTTGGGGTGGCTGTCAGTTTTGGTGTTTTGAGGTAACTAGGCTGGTCGGTCAGTAAGGACTGCTTACTAGGGTGGTTAGGGGAGCTAGAGGAAGCTTGATGGTGATTAG
>CM040430.1:71022821-71065619 GCA_022702705.1 Papilionanthe hookeriana x Papilionanthe teres
AGTAGTTATTAGTTATTTTAAACTTAAGACTTACCTTTAGGAGTACTTGTTAGAAAAACAACTTAAAATTGATATTCCAAACTATGGTTGATAGTGGTGTACTACAATTAGCCTGAGGGATTTATTACCTTGCTTCTCTGTGGGATCGATACTGGGCTTTTTTAAAGAAGCCCTATATTACTTGAAAAGATACGTTCACTTGCATAGAATCCATAAAGTTTGAATTATTATCTATATTTTATAAATTTTTATTTTGTATACTAGTGATCCCCGATTATAATATACATGAGTTTAATCCTTTATTTTTCTTTTTTAAATTTCTTTCTTTACAACAGTGCCAAAAACTTGACTCCAAAGTAAAGTAAGATTTCGATTATGTCTTTAAAAAGTAGGGATTTTACACAAGTATACGTATTTTTAATATGTAATATAGAGCTTTCTGATTAAGCCCAGAATATCGATCCCACAGAGATCGCGGTAAATCATAGCAGCTTTTAAGTGAAGTTCTAGTTTACAATAAAACGCCCTAGCTTGGAAGGTTGATAAAGGTTTGGTTTTAATTAAATACTACAATTATTACTACAATACTACTTCCAAACTAAAATACTTAGTGAAAATTAGAAAGTGGGCTTTATATATAGTAAAAGTACTCTTCCCCATGCAATGAAATTAGTGACATGTGTAAAAGTAAAAAAGGTAGTGAGTGAGATTGTGACAAATAGGAGCAATTATATTTTTTACCCTCACTTGGTTCTATAAAGAACAAAGGTTAATCTGATGCTTTGAAAACTTGAGGATGGGTTAGGCAGGAAAGACACTAGCTCTTACTCTAGAGTTCCATCTTCTCACTCCACTTGGGGACTAACATCTCATATCAAAACTTAAAACAACAAACCAAATTGGGGGCTTTAGCCTGTCACTCTAAAGTCCTCTAATTTTACATCCATTAAAGTATATCTCCTTATTTATTTGCACTCAAATATATGGACTACATTCTCACCCATATAATGTCGTGTGATTCTTACCAATAGTTTACTGAGACAATATCACATTGGTTCTTACATGTTCTCACAATAGATTTTAACATGCAAGTTGATCAAGTTTACATGTAAATGAAGAACAAAGTAAAATTATCACAATATATTCTCACTCTACTCAATTCTATATCCTACACATGCATACAAGTTCATTGTAAGAGGGAAGAGTACGGAAAACTACTCACTGCACATGGAGAAATAACAATAACTTCTCATTGAACAAGACTTTGAAACCACAAAAACAAAGTACTAGATTCAAATCAAAATACAATGAAAATACTTATCTTTGATGGAAATCAAACTCTTCTTGTATAGAAAAAGCAATCTCCCAACAATCCTCTCCAGGAACAAAGTGAAAAGAAAAGAAGAAATCTCTCACCTTATCGCCCTACTTGGGGCTCACGCCCAAGTGATCTTCTTCTTCTCCAAGTCTTCTTCTCCTCTTCTAATAGTTCCTCTCCCTTCTCTCAATCTTTTTCTTAAAGAGTTTCGAAGTCCTAATTATAATTTCTGGAGAGAAGTTAGGTGTTTATTCAAAAAGAGTTCACATTTAATGAATCTTCCAAAGGGTACCTTAAGTTCTTCTTCACTCTAAGAGACATATCTCTTTAATAATAACTCCTTCTAACCGACTCAAACTCTTATAGAAAGTCTATTTTATCTTTTCCAACAAATTCCCCAAGAGACACACTTTGCAATGCTTATAAAACCGTCAAAATCCAACATTTCTTCTAGAAGTTTTGTTGAAAACGATCACCACCTGTTTTCTGGAGCCTAAGCGCCAATTTGGTGGAACCTATGTGCTACCCTGCACATAGCTCCACCGTTTGGCTCCGTTTTGCCTCATTTCAGTTGCGTTTCGCTCCTAATAGAAATACCTACAAGAAAGATATAAAAACAAATTGTAATTTCATTCAAATATATGTGATAAATGTTAAAGAGATTAAGCATAGAAAGACATATCAAAATGTGCTAAGTCAGAATTTTCTTTCATGCTCGTTTTGGCTCCAAATTACACCATTTTTGCTCCATTTTTGTCCCTTTTGCTTCAATCACTCAAAATTCTTCAATTTTATGTACCTACAGCAAAAAACACCAGAAAACATACCTTTAAAGTACAATATCATTATAAAATTTAGCATAAAAAAGTAGTACATTTTTAGGTGGATCAAAATCCCCTAAACTTTAACATTACTTGTCCTCATGTAATACAACACTTTTAAAATAATATATGTAGATTAGAGTTAATGGGTTATCCTTTAGAATTGCTAATATTTTGTTCTAAAAATGCGATAGTTCAACTTAGAAGAACTTCTAGTGAATTAGGCTATCCTAGGGCAAAAATATTTATCATCAAGCTTAGGAATTGGTTTTCCTATCTAATTCAAAAAAATATGCAGATTTTTCATACTTCGGATCCTATGAATTTTACTTGCTAGATTAAGAACTCTCTTAAAAATAATTTAACTAATATAAGTATAAAAATCAAACTTAGGATTGTTCTAAGTTCCTTACTCTAGAAAGACTAAAGTGAAACCAATTTTTGATTAGGACCTTGTTGACCTCATTTTTTATGAGGTCTTTTCTCTTCTCTCTCTTTAGTACTTAGGATCTAGCCTTAGGCTTCTCCTTGACTATCTTAGAGGACTAGAAATGGAACCCACCACTTAGAAATTTGAACACCTCTTAACTCCCTGCAAACCCCATAAGTGTGATTGTAAACCCCCAAGTCACTTGGAGGGTTAAGATCAAATGTGGAGGTTTAAAGGATGAGTTTCCTATAGGACTCTTTGGACTTAGGACTACCCTGGGTGTCCTGGTCTGGTGAGGGTTGACTGGCACACACATTACACTTTTACACACATTCCAATCCTAAAACCATCCATGCCTAGCTTGACTTCCTGACTCATGTAGGTAATTCATATGGATGGACCTTAACCCCTAGTGCCCTCAGGCATGAGGGTTAGGAAGAACATAGTGAATGCCTCAAATGAGTCCTCTCATGGCTCTTATGGGCTTGATATGGATTCATGGCTCAACCAAAGCAATTTCATTCTACTCAAACTTGATCAATCTTCATTCCCTCAAAATTTAAATTTTGATCTCCGGGCCCTACACCCACTAAACCTACCAAATGTTCTTGAATCTACCCAAAATTTGCAAAATTACCTAAATTAGCCAAAATTACTCAAAATCAATCCTAAACATTTTCCCCCACTCAAATTGATCATCAATGGCTAAATATACCAAAAATTCCAAAAATACCCCTCAATACCCTTGTAACCCAAAAAATCCATAAATTCCAAAAATTCTCAGAAAATTCCAAAAAATCCCAAATATTCCTAATTTCATTTTGTTCAACTACACCATAGCCAATTTTGTCAATGTAACCCACTTTTATCAAAACCCCCAATTTGACCCATTTTTAACCCAAATGGACCCAATGTCAAACCAAATCAACCCAATTGATCCCAACTTTGACCCAATTCAATTCTAAACTTCAATTCAATATCCCCAATGGCAATTTAGACAAAATCCAAGCCCAATTTGATTGACATTTGGATCCAATTCCAATTTGAAGCCTAAAGCCCAATTTTGGCCCATGACCTAAACTTAGCCCAAACCAACCCAATTCAACTTCAATTAACCCCAAATCTTTTCCTAAACCTTCCTAATATCCCCACAAACAAAAAACTAACAAGATTTGCCCCATATTTGAACCTAAACTCCACCTAAACCTAACCCAAAACCAAAATCCCCATTTTTGGCCTAAACCAAAACCTAACCCAAATGGGCCCAAATCCCAAAATCAATGCCCAACCAAAGTTGAAAACTCTTTGTGACACTCCCATAAGCATTTCTCAACATTAATTTTACATCAAATACAACCTTAGCCCAACCTTAGCCCAAGTTATCCCAATTTGACCCACTTTGGCCCCTTTACCAAAAAAGCCCAAATTAAATCCAATTCCACTCTAAATGACACCAAACCTTTTCTAAAATGATCATGATACATCCCTAAACTAAACCCAACATTTGTTTGGCCCAATCCTTCACAAAATTTACATCCATCAATTTGTTTTCAAACCTAAAGGCCCACTTTCTTAAACCATCCTAAAAGCTCATTTTTACCAAATTCAAAAGCCCAAAACTTATTCCAAGGCCTATGTGAAATTCCCATCATCATACCTTTGAATGAAATCATCCGTAAGTCCTAAAATCAATAACCAAATAATTCCAAATCAAGCTTCATGAGAATTTCCCACTAAAATGCCAAAGTTTCCAAAATACATTTTCATGAAATTGAGCCAAGCCTTGCCCCAAGCCCAAATGAAGCCATGAAGCCATCCTTAAGCCCCATGCAAGCCATGTGAGTAGTGTTCATGTGACCATGCCATATTGGGTAAAAGGAGGAGCCTCTTTCTTGATTCCCTTAAAGTGATTAAGCACTCCCATGTTTCCCCTAAACCATGCTTAAACTTAAATATGCTTAGATGGTAACTTTTCCCCACTAAGCTAGCTGACTCACCTGAGCTCCCTCAGCCCAAACCAGAGCTTGGAGAGGTTAACCCAACCCATTTGCATGACTTGACCCATTTGGATCCAAAATCACCCCTCTTCCCATACCACTTAAAGCAAAACTCTTTACACATGTCCATGGCTAATTGACTGCACCATTGCCAACCCCTGACCCTTCTGATCAAGATGGTGACCTAACCCTACCGGCCAGCCGCTTGGGTCGCCAGAAAATGCCATGGCCGAGAGCTCCATGTGAGCCAAAATTTTCAATTCTTCCTTGCTGAGTTGTCCCAGTCCAATTGAACACCATAGCTGTTCTTCTCTTGTATAGAGCAGCTGATCCCAAGCATTAAACCCCTCTGGGAGGCCCTCCAGCCATGTCTATTTAAACCCACCACCTCTCGGCCAAAGAAGGTGATAAACCAGACCTAAACAAATCTCTGCCAAAATTGCTCCAGGACCTTCTCCTCACCTAGAGCAATTGATCCCCACCTGCTCTCCCCGCCCTAAACCCGATTGATTGAGCTCAATTTTGGAGCTCGATTCTCAGCCCGTAACCGGGACATCTCTAAAACCTCCTCCAAATCCAAATTAAACTCACCCACACTCGCACAGGACCAAGAGAAGGAGTTCCCAGGTGAAAGCCCCTCTCCGAGCCACCCGGTTGCTCTAGCCTCCAAGCTTTGAAATCGCGTATGGATACTTTCATACCTAGACAATTCCCCGCAGCCATAGACTTCATCCGGAGCTTCCTTGGGTGCAATCGAAGGTGACACAACTCTCTTATCGAAGCTACACTTCTCGCAGCAAAGGTATGGATCATTCCTTCCTCCTGAGCTTCCAGTGATTCTCCATTTTGATTTACTTAATTTCATAGCATGTAAACCGTATGGATGTGTTTGTCTCTTCAAGACGAATCCATAGAGCATAAGAATAGGAAAATCCGTTGAGAAATGAGAGAGTTCTTAGGGTTTTAGTGTGAACGGTCATGGGTGCACACCAGTCATAGACGATGACCAGTCGCCGTCCGATCGAGCGTGTATCGAGTGGATGATCCAGATTGCGCCGGATCAGAGAACGTTACATGAACCGCGGGCCCCTAGAGCGCTGAGTCAGATGGCGGCGTCGAATGGGAGTGCGACGCGTGGGCATTCAGAGCTGCCAAGGATGAGTCGGCGCCGCGTGGATACGTAGAAAAATATGGATTTTTTTTTTGATTTATTTAAATACCCAGAAATTAGAAAATCCATATCTTTGTGTAGAAAAATCATAAAAATAAACTAAAAATAATATCTTGCTCAGTGAACAGAGGAGAATAATGTGGAAAAGAAATCAAGTTATTTTGATGAGTATTTTATTTTTAATTAATTATTTACTCATTTTAGTATTTTAATTCTCCATTTGCATAGACAATTCACCATGGCATGAGACCATAGGGCTTTTGAAGCCTCTGATCTTGGGAACATTCCCTGAATGTTTCAAGGTTAGAAGCCATCTCTATAGAAAGTTATGTATTTTTCATGTTTATGTCATTATTTTTGGTATTTTAATTCCAATAATTAGCATATTGTTCAATAAATTCTAGAAAAATTTAGGAAAGTTTCTTAGGACTAGAGGACCCTAGGATAATTATATCTTGAGTTAATTCATTAAGAATAATCCATATTGGCCTAATTACTCAAAACTGAACTTTAATTAATTAGGGTTAACCACATATCAAAATAACTTAAAATCAATTCTCCATTGATCTATAGGGTACAGAGAACCTTGAATAAAAATTTGAAGTCAATTGGAAATGATTAGCCCCACTAAATGAATTAATTAAGCCACATGAGTAAAATTAAACTTTAAAAATTCACAACTCCAAAAATACATTTCAAAAATTCACCAAATTGGTTTTGTGGGCTCTCTTATATTAGAGGAGTCTATAAAAATTAAAATTGGAATTTTCTAAAATTTTTCATTTTTAATGATATATTTAATATTTTAATAATTAAAAAATAATTAAAATCATAAAAATATTAAAAATCATAAAAATGTCATATTTTGACTCCTAATCACTTAGGAACAAACAAAATATTTTCCAAAGTCTCAAAGTAAAGATATTGAATTTTAAATGCTTAAAACAATTTTTAACATTAAAAATATATTTTCCAACCATTTCACTAAATTAATTCCAATAAATCAAAGAAAAATCAGAAAATTGTAAAATTTGTTTCTCTGAACTCCTTGAGGTTAGAGAGATTTAAGAAAAATATAAAATCCATTTTTCAACTTTAATTTTATTTTATAATTAATTAACACTCCAAAATTCAAAATAATTATAATAAATAAAATATAATTTAAAAAATCAACAAAATTGGTCCAAGTGGTCCTCTGGTCATTAGAAACATCCCATAATTTGCTTAAGGATAGAAACCTTTCCTTGGTCATGTTGTTGAATTTCCATTAAAAATCTCTATTTTTCATTAAAAATAATTATATAAATAAATTAAATTCAGAAAAATCACATTTTCTCCTCTAATGTCTTAATTGACATATGAGTGAAGTGACATAAAAATTTCATGTTCATTTGAACTCAATTTAGTGAGTTATGAAATAAATAAGCATAAAAGGGCATAATGGTAATTAAAGAATTTAAACCCCTTTATTAAAATTTTAGGTTTAATTAAAATGGAGGGTAAAATATTTGATTTTATCTCTCTTGGATGATTGAAACCTTGGTAAACTAAAAGGGTAGGAACCCATTAATCACTTTTTAATAAACCAAAATGAAACTTTAATTATTTAAACAAATTTAAATTTTGGAAGATTAATGAAAATTTGAATTATTAAAAATAAGGATATAACTTGAGAGGATATTAATTCTTTAATAAAAAAATCCCTAAATAAATCACTTCAATAATATTTAACTCTTAATTAAGATTTAAATGATGATCCAAACTAAGTAAATTAAAATTAAAAATTAATTAAAAAAATAATATAACCCTTAAATTAAAGGAAAGCTCAAAATATTAAGTGGTTTAACAATTAAATCAAATTAAATTTAAATTAAATTAAATTAAATTAAGTAAAAATTAAATTAAAATTAAAAATAAATTAAATTAACATTTTAACAATTAAATTAAGTTAAATTTAAAATATTGAAATTAAATTAAATTAAATTAAGTTAAATTCAGTTAAATTAAATTAAATTAACATCATTCAATAATAAAAGTAAAACAAATTTAAAATGTTAAGATCACTTGAAGTATAGAGATTTAAACCAAAAATAATTTGAACCATATTCCAAACTTAAAACTACTAATTAAAACCTCATAATTAAACTGAATCACTTTAAACCATTAACTCAAACTTCAAATTAAGAATGATTAAAATTCTCAACAAACTAACTTGCCCCTAAAGGCTTTAATTATTATAACTCTTAAACGGAGTATTAAGTGAGATGTCACTTCATTCATCAGGTAATCAAATGCCCAAGTTCACTGTGCAAGAGACAAAGCTTAACTAAACTCCTAGATGATTAATTCACCTGTACAACTAAATTTACTTGGACTCAAAATAATCTCGGAAATATTGAAATGATGTTTAGGACTCGTCCTAAACACTTTCTCAATATGATGTGATGTTTTATAAGAACAATTGAATTTAATTGTTCTTTGATGAAGAAAATCATCCTTAAACAAAATACAATAACCTAGACGTCATAGGAGTTGACTAGCGATAGGATTAGGACTTTGGTAGACAACCAAAACCTTCCCTTAGCTTTACCTAGGTACTTGTTATAAATATTTAAATGCCTTAATATATGTTTTAAGTGCAGCTTGGGATGACGGGAAGACCCCCAGGTATGCTTTTATTTTATTGCAATTTACTTTATGGCAAATTACTTACAGGCACTGTACTTTACTTTTCTTGCATGTTAAACAAGATTGTTGCATGAAAACTAAAACCTTTAGGATTGTCCCTAAAACCGAAACCAAAACTAAATTAAAAGTCACCACAAGATAAAATTCACCACCACAACATTCCAAAATATAAAACAACTCAAAATTTAATCACAAACAAAACAACAAAATTACAATTACAACTAAATTAAAACGTCTAGTTGAATGATCAGGAATACCTCGGATGATGTAACCCATGTGTTGCTAACGAGATTTCCCACGGTCTAAATGAAAGTGTGGAACTCATTCAGTTGAGTGTAGCAAATTCATTTGGACTAAGTGAATTCGATGAAATTAACGGTGCCGGGATGACGGAACCGTGGGATCTTAATCGGTTTTGTTTAAACAACTTTAAGATTTGTTTTAATTAAAATATTAAAAATATTTGGACTTTAAGATTTTTAAACCAAAAAAATTTTCTCATCTCCTGATTATCATTTTCTAAAACTAAAACCTATGCAACAACAAGGAGCTTGGAGCACAGTGGGCAGCACGACCATCTTCGTCAGCAAAACTGGAATCTACATCAACAAAACTTTTCTTAGTTTTAAATAACCAAGCCATAGGATTTCAAGGTAGTTTGCTTAGTGCAACATAAATCCTTAAATTTTCATTAGCCATTTGCATAATCATATTATGCAAATTAAGTCCTAACCGTTCTTAGGATTCCGAGGTATTCGTTTGGTACGACATAAACCCTCACATCTTCGAGGCTATTTGCGTGATTATATCACAAATATAAGTCTTAATTAATTAAAATTAGCAGGATTGAAATATTAAATAATTTTCCCAAATTGAAGCCAAACAATAGGATAGTTTGGGAAGTTGTCAAGATTCTTCTTGGATCCTCAGCTTCTCCTACTTTTCTTCCTTCGGACTCTTAAAATAAACTGTTCCGAATTTGAGCTAATCCCTATTGAAATTTCAAAAATCCAATCCTTTGAAAACCTTAAACTTTGAAATTCTTTAGAGCAAAACCACTGATCATTATCGAGAGTTTTCTTAAATGATTCCCGTCATTTAAGATGTAATTAACTATGTGGGCTTGCCCTTATGGGGAACTTTAAGAACCCGTGTAATATAAACCACCGCTTAATTCCTTTATAATAAGCGGGGAACTTGTCAGCTTATAAAATTGGTTCGCAGACCAAACAGATGTCACAAATCTTCTAGTTTATTTAATCGAGCCCCATCGTCAAGCAGTGTCTTTGTCCTTCAAGATAGATACACGGTTTGTGATGCGGTGCTCGTTTATATAAACTATTTGGGATGTGAGAACGGTTTGATTTCATATCTTAAAATTTTCAAACTTAAAACTATTCTTAAAATCAAATACTACTTTCTAAATTATATATATATTTAAATTAAATTTGAAATCTAAAAAATTTGCCGACAACTTTTGTAGGCGACCCCTTTTCAAAACACATAATCTAAAAATATGCCGACAGACTTCGTTGACCTCATTTTTGATGAGGTCTTCTCTTCTTCTCTTTAGTACTTCAGGATCTAGCCTTAGGCTTTTCCTTTCGACTATCTTAGAGGACTAGAATCGGGATCCACCATCTAGAATTTCAAACCACTTCTTAACTCCCCGCAAACTCCACAAACTCGACTCGTAGACCCCTAATCACCTAAAGGGTTGAAATCAAGTGTGGAAGTTTAAAGGATGAGTTCCTATAGGACTCCTCGGCCTTAGGATCGCCCCAGGCGGCCCGGTCCGGTGAAGGGTCGACTTGCACACACACTACACCCGTGCACTACACTTTCACACACCTCTTAAAATCACACCCCTATACCTAACTCGACCTCCCGACTCCTAAAGGTGATTCACATGGATGGTCCTTAACCCCTAAGCCCTCGCTAAGAGGGTTAGGAACAACATGCTGAGTGCCTCAAATGAGTCCCTTCATGGCTCATATAGGCTTAACATGGCTTCATGGCTCAACCAAAATGATTTCATCCCACTTATATTCACCCAATCTTCAATTTTTCAAATTTTCAATTTTTTGACCCCCGGGACCCTACACCCGCCAACCTACCCAAAACCCTTGAAATTACCCAAATCCTCCAAAATTTCCAAATCACCCAAAATTCCTCAAAACCATTCCTAAACATTTCCACATCACTCAAATTGACCATTCCTAGCAAAAAATACCAAAAATTCCAGAAATACCCCAATACCCTCCAAATAACCTCCAAATACCCAAAATACCCTTTTGACTCAAAAAATCCAAAAATTCAGAAAATTCCTAGAAAATTCCAGAAAATCCCAAATATTCCCAATTTCATTTTGTCCAACTACACCATTGGCTAATTTTGTCAATTTACCCCACTTTTATCAAAACCCCCAATTTGACCCATTTTAACCCAAAGTAAACCCAATGTCAAACCAAACCTACCCAATTGACCCAAATTCTGGTCCAATTCAGTTCTAGACTTCAATTCAACATTCCCAATACCAATCTAGACCAAATCCAAGTTCAATTTGATTGACATTTGGATCCAATTCCATTTTTGGCCTTAAAGCCCAATTTGGACCTATGACCCAAACCTAACCCAAACTCACCCAATTCAACTCCAATTAACCCCAAATCTTTTCTAAACCTTCCTTAACATCCCCATGAACAAAACACTAACATGATTTACCCAAGATTTTGATCCAAACCCCACTCAAATTCAACCCAAAATCAAAAGGCCCATTTTCGCCTAAACCCAAACCTAACCCAAATGAGCCCAAACCCCAAAATCAAAACCCATCAAAGCTAAAACCTCTTTGAAACACTCCCATAAACATTTCCCAACATTAATTTTACATCACATTCAACTCTAGCCCAACTTTGGCCCATGGTAGCCCATTTTGGCCCACCTTAGCCTCTTTACCAAAAAGGCCCATATCCAACCCAATTCAAACCCAAATCACCTCAAATTTGTTTCAAACACTCATGACACATCCCTAAACCAAACCCAACAATTATTTGGCCCAAGCCTTTACCAAAATTTCATCCCAAGATCCATTTTAAAATTCAAAAGCCCACTTTCCTAAACCATTTAAAAGCCCATCTAAAACCATTTCAATGAGCCCAAAATTGATTCTAAAGCCCATATGACATTTTCATTTGTCATCCATTTGATCAAAATCATTCCCTAAGTTCCAATTCCATCATCAAATAAATCTAAATCAAGCATTATGCCAAATTACCCAAAAATACCAAAATATTCCTAAAATCCATTTTCATGAAATCGACTTGACTTTTCCCAAGCCAAATGGAGCCATGAAGCCATGCACAAGCCATATGCAAGCCATGAGAGCCTCTTTACATGTCACCATGCCATTTTGGGTAAAAGGAGGAGATTCTTTCCTTAATTCCTAAAGGTGATTAACCACTCCCATGATTCCCCTTAACCATGCTTATGCCTAATCGTGCTTGGATGGTGACTCGACCCTACCGATTATGCCGAGCCAAGTCACTTTTCCCTCACCCAAAACCAGGCCTCGGGTGGTGCACCTAGCCCAAATGGGTGGGTTGACCCATTTAGGTCCAAATTTAGCCATGCCCCCATTCCATCTAAATCAAACCCTTTACACATGGCCAATGCTAATCGACTGCACAAGCCTCCAGCCCTGACCCACCTGACCTTGAGGGTGACCCATGCCTGGCCGGCCGGCCACCCAGTCGCCGGAAAACGCCATGCCCGAGACCTTGGGAGTGAGCCAACATTGAAATTCTCCCTTGCCGAGCCGCCCCATGCCTAGTGGTCACCATGGCCGTTCTTCTCCTCACCGGAGCAACTCGATCCCAAGCCCTAACTCCCCCGGGAGGCCCTCCACCCTCTCCTATTTAAACTCCACCCCTCTCGGCCATGAAGAGGTGCCGAAAAAACCTTAAGGAAACTCTGCCAAAATTGTTCCGCATTACTCCCCATACACAGAGCACTTGATCCCCACCGAAATCCCCCGCCATTTCTTCTCTCGCGAGCTCAATTTCGTAGTCGAAATCCAAGCCCAAAACCAGGACACTTCTCCACAGTGGACCAATCCTCAAATCGATTGGTCCTACACCTTCACCGGACCAAGGGAAGGTGTCCACCAAGAAAAGCCCCATCTCCGAGCCACCCGCTTGCTCCAGCCTCCAAGCTTTGTGATCGGCCGTGGTCGAAGTCCGACCTCAAACAATTCACTGCACCGAGAGACTTCATCTGGAGCTTGCTAGGACCCAATCGAAGGTGCAACAACTCTCAGATCGAAGCCACACTTCTCTGAGCAAAGGTATGAGCTAATTCTTCATCCCGAGCTTCTGGAGATTCTCCATCTCAAATGCTTTAATTTCAATGCATGTTTACCGTATGGATGTGTTCGTCTCTTCAAGACGAATCCATAGAGCATAAGAACACGAAAATCCATTGAGAATCGAGTGAGTTCTTAGGGTTAGAGTGTGGACGGTCACGGGATCGCACCAGTCATGGACGATGAACGGATGCCGTCCATTTAATACACGCGCGCACGGATGGCCAGGATCGCGCCGGATGAGGAGACGGAACGATACAGCGGGCCCCGGGACGGCTGACTCAGATGGCGGTGCCCAATCCCAGCGCGACACGTATCCCTTCGGAGCTGCCGAGGTTTCGCTGGCGCCGCGTGGATAAGTAGGAAAATAGGCTATTTTTCTATTTATTTAATCGCTGTAACTTTAAAAATCCATATCTTTGTGTAGAAAAATCACAAAAATAAAATAAAAATACCCTCTTGCTCAAGTGAACGGAGGAGAATAATGTGGAAAAGAAATTAATTAATTTTGTCTAGTATTTTATTTTTAATTAATTATTTACTCTCTGTATACATTTAATTCTCCATGCATGCATACAATTCACCATGGCATGAGACCGTAGGGCTTTGAAGCCTCCGAACTTGGGGATATTCCCCGAATTTTCCAAGGTCGAGGCCATCTCCGTAAAAAGTTATTGATTTTTCAAATTCATGTCATTGTTTTGAGTATTTTAATTCCAATAATTAGCATATTGTGAAATAAATTCTAGTAAAATTTGGTGATGTTCCTTATGACTCAGAGAACCCTACGAAAAATAGGTTTTGAAGTTAGCTCATTTCGTACAACCCTAATCGGCTTAAACACTCAAAATAGGCCTCTAATTAATTAGAGCTAGCCATACATCAAATTGACTTGAAATCAATTCTCCACTGACCTTTAGGATCAGAGGAACCCACCATAAAAATTTGAGGTCAATTGGACTCGGTTAGCCCTATTAATTGGGTTGATTAAGCCACTTAGTCATTTTAAACTTTAAAAATTCATAACTTTCAAAATATCTTTCAAAAATTCACCAAATTGGTTTTGGAGCCTCTCTGATATCAGGGGAATTTAAGAAAATTAAAATTTCAATTTTCTAAAAAAGTTGATTTTTAACATTATTTTAATATTTTTAATAATTAAAAAATAATAAAAATCACAAAAATAATAAAATTCACCAAAATGTCACATTTTGAGTTTTAATCACTTAGGAACAAACCCCATATTTTTCTTAGGTCTATTTGGTGAGATATTAATTTTTTAAAGCTCTAGGGTAATTTTAAAATTAAAAAAAATGTATTTTCTAGCATTTTCACTAAAATAATTATAATAAATCAAAGAAAAATCAGAAAATTGTAAAATTTAGTTCTCTGGAATCCTTGATATCAGAGAGAATTTTAAAAATTATAAAATTCATTTTTCAACATATATTCTATTTTTAAATTAATTAACACTCCAAAACTTAAAATAATTCTAATAAATACAATATAATTCAAAAAATCACCAAAATTGGTCCAAGTGGTCCTCTAGTCATTAGGAATGTCCCCTATTTTTCTTAAGGATAGAAACTTTCCCTTGGTCATGTTATTAAATTTTCCTTGGAAATCTTTATTTTCTACCAAAAATAATTATATAAATAAATTAAATACAGAAAAATCACATTTTCTCCTCTCATGCCTTCATTGACATATGAGTGATGTCACATAAAAATTTCAAGTTCATTTGAGCTCAATTTAGTGAGTTATGAAATTATTAGGCTTGAAGGGCAAAATGGTAATTAAAATCTTAACCCCTTTAATTAAGACTTTAGGCTTAATAAAATTAATAAGTAAAATATTTGATCCTAATCTGATTTGGATGATTGAAATTTAATAATCAAAGGGTAGAAACCCATTAAACAATTTAAAATAATTGAAATAAACCTTAATTAAATAATTGATTAAATTTGGAAGAATAATGAAATTGGAATTATTAAAATAGGGATATTATTAGGAAGAGATTTATTCTTTAATTAAAAGATCCCTAGATCAATCATTTCATTAATGTTTAATTCTTAATTAAAGTAATAATGCAAATTTAAAACATTAAAAGACTTAATTATTAAACTAAAATTAAATTGTTGAACACTTTTAAAATTTTAATTAAAATTAAATAAAATTAAATAAAATTAAATAAAATTAAATTAAATTAAAAATTAAATTAAATTAAATTAAAAATTAAATTAAATTAAATTAAATTAAATCAAATTAAATTAAATTAAAAAAAAAATTAAATTAAATCAAATTAATCTAATGTAACATCAAATCAAACTAAATTGAATTAAATTAAATTAAATTAAATTAAATTAAATTAAATTAAATTAAGTTGAATTAAATAACATCACCTAAGACATAAAGAACTCAAAAATAAATTTAAAATAACTTGAACACTATTCCAAACTTAAATCATCAATTTGAACTTAAATTTGAATCACAAATCATTAAATATCATTTTCGCCTCGAGAGCTTTTACTATTATAACTCCTAAATGGAGTATTAAATGAAATGTCATTTCACTCATAAGGATATTCAAATGTCCTAAGTTCACCGAGCAAGTTAACAAAACTTAAAAACCTCGGACGATCGATTCATTTACATAATTAAATTCATTTCGACTTAAAACAATCCTAGAAATATCGAAAAGATGTTTAAGATTCGTCTTAAGCACTTCCTCAATATGATAGGATATTTATAAGAACGATTGAACTTAATTGTTCTTCGATGAAGAAAATCGTCTTCAAACCAAAAACACAAGGAACCTAGACGTCATAGGAAATGACTAGCTATAGGATTAGGAATTTGGTAGAAAACCATAACCCTTACCTTAGCTTTACCTAGGAACTTGCTTAAATGTTCTAATCATGTTTTAAGTGCAGCTTGGAATGACGGGAAGACCCTCCATGTACGCTTTTATTTTATTGCAATTTACCTTATTGCAATTTATTTAATCGCATCGCACTTACTTTTCTTGCATGATAAACAACAGCATGCATGAAAACCTACACCTTTAGGATAGAAACCAAAACCGAAACCCATAACTAAATTAAAAGACACCACAAGATAAAATTCACCGCCACAACATTCAAAATATAAAACAACTCAAAATTTAATCACAAACGAACACAAAACTACAACTACAACTAAATTAAAACGTCTTGTTGGATGATCGGGAATACCTCGGATGATGTAACCTACGTGTTGCTAACGGGATTTCCCACGGTCTAAATGAAAGTGTGGAACTCATTCAGCTGAGTTTAGCAAATTCATCCGGACTAAGTGAATCCGATAAAAATAATGATGCCGAAGGATGGAACCGTGGGATCTTAACCGGTGTCGTTATAATCAACTTTAAGATTTGTTTTAAAACACAAAAAACACTTGGAAATTAAAACTTCTCTAAACCAAAACACTTTTCTCATCCCCTGAGTTATGATTTCTAAAACTAAACCTCTGCAACAACAAGGAGCTCGGAGTATGGTGGGCGAAGACGGCCATCGTCGTCGCCAGAAACTTGAACCTACATCGCCTAAACCATTCTTAGAATTAAATAACAAAGCCATAGGACTTCGAGGTAGTTTGCCTAGTGCGACATAAATCCTCAACTCTTCGTTAGGCATTTGCATTGCAAATTAAGCCCTAACCGGTCTTAGGATTCCGAGGTAGTCGTCCGATACGACATAAACCCTCATATCTTCCAGGCTATTTGTATGATTCTATCATATAAAAATAAGCCCTAATTAATTGAAATTGACAAGTTCAAAACATTAAATAAACATTAGGACTTTCCTAAATCCAAGCCAAACAATAGGATAGTCGGGAGATTATCGAAGTTCACTTCGAATCCGTAATTTCTCCTACTTTTCTTCCTTTCGAATTCCTAAAATAAAATGTTCCAAACTCGGTCCATTTCCTATCGAGATTCAAAAATTCAATCCTTTCGAAAACTTAAACTTTGAAATTCTTGAGAGCAGAATTATTGATTATTATCGAGAGTTTTCTTAGGTGATTCCCGTCACTTAAGATGTAATTAACTATAGGGGCTTGCCCTTATAGGGAATTTTAAAGAACCTGAGTAATATAAACCCCGTTTAATGTTTTCATATTAAGCAGTGGAATTTGTCGGCTTATAAAATTGGTTCGCGTACCAAACGGATGTCACAAATCTTCTAGTTTATTTAACCGAGCCCCACCATCAAGCAAGTGTGTCTATCCTCAGTGGATAGATACACGGCTCAGTGGTGCGGTGCTCGTTTATGTAAACTATTCGGGATGTGAGATCAGCTTGATTTCATATCTTAAAATCTTCAAATTTAAAATTATTTTCAAAATCAAATACTACTTTTCAAATTACTTATTTAAATTAAATTTAAAATTCGCCGACAACTTCTGTAGGCGACCCCTTTTCAAAATAAAACACATAACCTAAAAATATGCCGACAACTTCTGGCGACTCCGCTGGGGAATAATTCCTCTTTCCATTTTAATCAAATAATTTCGTTTTCAAAATCGGTAGTGCATCCATGTCCCTTATGGATCAAACTACCCTTCTTTCCGTTGGGATGCTATGTTCATTTCTACCTTGACCAACATTCTCTCGGATTTAGGAGGCACTGTTTAGACACCCCTAAACAGAGAGGTTCCGAGATCCTTTTACCTCATTTCTGAGGTGGGGTGGACCCCCAATAGGTGTTAGTGATCCTTCGAGTCGAGAAGTCTTGCTTAAGACTCTCTTTTCCTTTCCAACTCCGATTCAGATTCCTTACATTCTCTACACCTTTGAACACTCCGTTCTAAATAAACAAACCCTCTAATAAGTGATTCTTTTAATAAGTGTTTCCTTCTTATAAATACATGAACAAGAATGAGTTCGGACTCTTTTCAATTCCTTTCTTTTCGTCCTAAAGAAAAGAAGCATAACTCGGGACCGACAACCGAATCTACCCCGCAGAAATGGAAGCCCCGAAACCGATTTTCTCTTTCACCAATGGACCGGACTTCGCCGTCTATAAGGATGAGCCGCCCGACAATGGAATCATCCGATTTGGACGAGGATTTGAAAACTCAAATGTCAAGATCACCGACGTCTCCCTCTTTGCACCGATGAACAAGGTATCCGAAGCCGAAGAGCCGCCGCTCGAGTTCGACCTTAGGTCGACCCAAGAATTCCCTCCTCTCGCAAAGGATCTCGACTAAGAGGAGTACCGATGTCCACGAAGGACCGTTATCTCTACCCCCGCCGGTCTAGTTGTTTCGCATCTACCCCGACTTTTGCCAAATCAAAGGGGAAAGGAATCCGGAATTATGATGGACTCGTTACCGTGGAGGGTACAGATCTTCTCGTAAGACCTTCCGTTTTCGAAATCGGGTCCAGCTTCAAAGATTCCGTCACCGACAAGGACCCAAAGAAGAAACGAAGTAGAAGGATCGCTAGAGAAGCCGTAGCCGCCGAAATTGCTTTCCTGGAGGAAATTCCGGTAACCCGCCGTAATATACACCGCCGCTCGAATACATACCACTCTTGGGAGGAAGCAGGTTTCATCCCCTCTCCGCCGCAGAAGATGAAGAAAATATTCGCAAGATTGCTGCCACATTACCACAGACTCGCATATTACAACGATAGCCGCAAGAAAAGAACTAGAACTACGCCGTTTGCTCGACCGCAAACTTTGGCAGAAAAGTTAGCAAAGAAGGAAAACCGCCCGTATCGAAATTCTACGAAGGATAGTGGCGGGTGCCGCCAAATCCCGTCTCGGGCCCCGAGTAGAGCCCGCCATCATGACGGAAAAGCCAAGTAAAAGAATGAAGGCTAGTCCGCCCGTTGTCGTCTCGTGATTACAGATTAGGAAGATACCACCTTCCAAGCATTTGGCCGACGCGACCATCCGGTCCCTAGACCTTCCGCCGTTAGAAGGATGGTATGGCGTCCCACTACCTGGGCAATCGAGATCGAAACAACGAACTCGAGAAAGAAAGTCTCGCCAGAGACTCGAATCAAGAAAGTGCTACCGCGATGAAGGGGACTCGTGAGAAGGGGACCCGCAGCCTATCGCACGACAACCACGAAGACACACGTAAAGCCCCGCTAGAAGATGCCATGGAAAAGTCGAGAACCGATATCCGACGATCGGCAAAAGAAAGAGAAGAAAAGTTCGGAGACGAGATTGATTCATCGGAATTCATGGACAACGAATACGCAGAAATCAACATGGTTGAGACACGAGCTTCATCAGCTTCGCAAGGTGCTCCTGCAGCCGCAGAAAGAGAGGAGCCGGAAGTAATGAGGAGGCAGCTTCAAGAGAAAGATGATACGATCGCCCAGATGTCGAAAAAGATGGAAGAGATGGCTGTAGCCCTAGCCACTCTCCAGAGTCAAGTACAACCACATAGAGAGACACCCCCAGAGGTCATTCACATTGTAGACGGAGGAAAGGAAATTACGTCCGTCAATGGGGATGATCACCGAAAAAGGATACAAGCACAAAGTATGATTCCCGAAAAGGATATCAAGAACTTAGTGGAACAGAGAAGTGCGAGAAGCCTTAGCACAATCGAAGAGCGGGACATCCATTCGGACGGGTAGACCTTACCCGTAAGAATTCGATGCTCGTCCAATACCCGAAAGGCTTCGTACCACCTCTCGTTCAAGACCTTCGACGGAACCGGAATCCCCGACAGCGATGTGGCACACTTTCGCGCCGCTTGTTGCAATGCCGGCGGAAGCGATGCATTACTCTTCCGACGAGCTCGTCGCCAGTCCGTCAGAATCGCCTTCGACCGGTATGCGAATTACCAAATGGTTCAATGAAAACGTTCTCAGAGCTAGAGAACCTCTTCATCAAGCGATTCGCCGGAGCTCAGCACCACATCACTATAGGTGATTTAGTGGTAGAGAAACAAAAGCCGAATGAAACTTTGGTGGATTACATACTTCGATGGAGGAACTTAAGCATGAAGTGTGAACCACAACCGCAAGAACAACACGCAATCGGCATTTCGCTTAAAAGCATTCATGGCCCGATAAAGCACTTCTCCTCAAGGGATTCACTATTAAGACTTTTGAGAAGTTGTTAAGCAAGGCCGAAGCTTGCAAGAAGAGGCGAAGCAATTAAGTTTCGCCGACAAGACTGACAAACAAAAACCTCGTAAAGACTTTTGAAAAGAAATCCGGATCGTTGCAGCAGCTGACAAAGGCAAGCAACCGATACAAATACCACCGTAACAACCGCAAAGAACTACAACAGAATTACCAACGAACCCCGGCCCAGCTATCACTCATCTCAACAAGATGAACAACCGCCTCGTCCACAACGTACATTAAGGGAGCTTTTGAGCGGAGAATATCCATTCAAGAATGAGGCAGAGGCCGAAAATGTTCCGCAAGCTCGATGAAGACTCCGGATTTCCGCTACGCGAGCCTAAAAGACCAGAGGAAGTCAACAAGAAAGGTGATCCCAACTTTTGCCCTTACCACCTGGATGCTTGGGCACAAAATGAAGATTGCATTACCTTCAAAAGTCGGCTCAATGACAACCTTCGGAAAGGGAATATAACGATCCCGAAGGAGTACATGAAGGAACCCCGTAAAGGAGGTTCCGTCAATGTTGTCTCGACCGATCCCATCATTCCGATAGATCCCTATACGACCGACGATGGATGGACTACCGCTTGGACGAGGTCTTCGAAAAGATTTTAGACAAGATCCAAACCGCTTCGGTGCGAGCTTCAATTCGGAGTTTGAAACCCGTTAAGCCGGTACTATCACTTGCGATAGTAAGAACCACCTCAACAGGAGACGATCGAAGAGAAGAAGAAAATCGACGAAGAAGAGAAGACCGAGGCTCCTAAGGCTAGACTAGGGGCCGCTTATCCTAGGATAGTTGTTTCCGATTCGGGGAGAAATCCCTCGAACCTCCGACTCGTATGATTATCTCGCTCACTTCGGTGGGATCATATAATGATAAGGGTGATGGCGTTGGCTACGTTTTGACTGTCTCTAACGATTACGTAACTAACGATAATCCGGACGTCGATTCCGATACAAATAACAATTCTCAAATCATACACGATCTCGACGAGCAAAATAACGAAGAAGACATCCATCAAGGAGGCTACGAGAGTTCAACAAGCAACGAATCTATCTGCGAGTTTCGAGGAGCTCCAGTCACGATGGAGTTAGAGCCTTCGTACTCGAAGCTAATCCGGAAGAGTCCGTCATTCCGATTCAAGAAGAGACATCGGCAAGCTCAACAATAGATTTAGAGGAAATTACAGAAGTCAACTTAAGAAGTGGAAAAGTTCTACCTCCGAGAATGGGTCCAAAAGAAAAAGGAAAGCAGGTGGTTGTTCAGGAAGAATCAACCCCAGCAGAAGAAATACCCATTCGAGAAGAAAACGAAACACATGAAAACAAAGTGGACTATAACGTGCTAGCCCATCTTAGGAAACTACCGGCCAAACTGAGCATTTATGATGCTCTCATCTTATCAAAGGAGATGAGAGAAGCTCTGATCAAGGCCTTACTTGATCCGGAAATTGCTAGCTCAAATGGCCGGAGAGTCCTTAGATGAGGTTTGCTCGTTAAAGGAACAACGAGGTGTTACCTTCACGGACAACGAACTACTACTCGGGACAGCAGACCACAACCGACCGTTGTACATTTCAGTTACAATCGGAAAATTTACACTCTCCAGAGTATTGGTGGATCCAGGAGCATCAATCAATATAATGAGTCTTCGAACGCTAGCATACTTGGAAATTGAAGCTCGTGAACTCGAAGCCGACAAAATGTTATTAAGAGGATTCAACCGTAAAGGAGAAAGAGCCCTCGGATCAATAACACTGCCATCGAAGACCGGTGACTTAGCAAAAACAACCGCAAAATTTCACATAATCGATTCGAAACGTCGTTCAACGCTCTACTCGGGCCGACCATGGATACATGAAAACAGGATGGTACCATCATCTCTACATCGTTGCATCAAATACTACGATGGAGGGGAACAAGTGCATCAAAGGTTACTTACAACCATTCTCCGTACATGAAATTGGAATCCACGAGGATGCAGCTTTATTATGCACCACCGAATAAAACAATCTTCTCCAGCAGATACCATAACAAATGAAGCAAAGAAAGTTCGGGACAACGAAGAACTCCGAAGTTCTAGTCCATCGATCACTCACCACTCCCTTCCGGCGAGATGGTGAAGGTTTCTCCACAACTCGCATCCGAGGTCGAGGCCGGGGACGAGGCCGTGGTAGAGACGTTAGGACAAGCTGGACGTAAGAAACCAATCATCAACGTTGATCGGGAAGATAGTTCGAAGAAGAAAAAGAAATCAAACAAGAAGCAGACGACAATAAGTCAGAAGAAGCCGCAATTCAAAATCCCTCTCGAAGATGAGAAGAACGAAGAATACAAATCAATGTACGAGAAGATCAACCACTATGTACATGCTATGACCCTGACCCCGATCCATCCTAATAAGATCGAGGGTATGGAGGTCAAAGAGGTACGTAGCGGTGGTGCAAAACCAATCAAATTCTACCGTGGTGCTTCTTCCTCCAAAACTGAAAATAATGTACAATTTGAAGATGCTACTTTATCAGAATTAATGGAATTACCTTTTGAGTGGTACTCTCCCTGTGTTCAAAATTTAATTCAAAGTGGTTTCTTACCTCGACAATGGACAAAAGGTCAATCTCAACATTTTGAAAAATTATGGAATAATTCCGGTCGTCCACCCAACTCGAAGCATGGTCTCGGATTCGGCACGACAGGATCGCCGACGATACCGAATTTTGCATGGTTGTCACTTGTGAATCTAATGAAAACCGCATGGAAACTACGGACGAACTCGAAGATTTACAAATCGGAGACGCTCCACCGTAATTCGAAGAAGAAATCAAATCTACAATAGATGAGTTAACGGAAGTTAACTTAGGTACTAGCGAAGAGCCTAGACCTACCTTTGTTAGCTCCTTACTCAATAAAGAAGACTCGAAGAAATAATCAAGTTATTAATGGAATTCAAAGACCGTTTTGCTTGGAGCTACGATGAGATGCCGTGTTTAGCTCCGGAGGTCGCGGTCCATAAGCTAGGAGTGGATCCTACTTCCGTCCCGGCCGACAAGGTCCCGAAGAATGCGTCTAGAAATCGAACAACAAGTCATAGCCGAAGTTAAAAAGCTAATAGACGCTAAATTTGTCCGTGAAGAACAATACCCGACTTGGTTAGCCAATGTGGTACCGATCGTAAAGAAGAATGGTCGATCGAATTTGTGTGGACTTCGGAGATTTAAACAAGGCATGTCCAAAAGATGAATTCTCTCTACCGATCCCGTAATTGATGATCGACATTGCTTCAACACATGAAATATTCTCATTCATGGATGGATCTTCAGGATACAACCGGATAAAAATGGCTCCGAAGATGAAAAGCTTACAAGCATTCGAACGCCGATCGGAGTGTATTGCTACAAGTAATGCCATTCGGACTAAAGAATGCAGGAGCAACCTACCAAAGAGCAATGACAAGAATTTTTGATGATCTCATCCACAATCAAGTCGAATGCTACGTGGACGATGTGGTCATTAAAAGCAAAGTAAAGGACAACCACTTGTATGATTTGAGAATTGTTTTCGAACGATTAAGATAATTTAATCTTAAGATGAATCCCTTAAAATGCGCCTTCGGCGTCACCTCCGGGAAATTCTTAGGATTTGTTGTCCGACATCGTGGAATTGAAATCGACCCGAGAAGATTAAAGCTATCTTAGAAATGCCGCCTCCCAAAACCTTAAAACAACTACGATCTTTTCAAGGGAAGTCGGCATATCTTCGACGCTTTATCTCAAACCCGTCGTGTAGGTGTCACCTTTCTCGGCACTAGTTAAAAAGGACGCCAAATTTATTTGGGAAGAGAAATGCCGGAGGCCTTCGAGGACATTAAGCAATATTTAATGACACCTCCCGTCCTAGCAGCCCTCGGCCTCGTGTAGACCGACGATACTTTACACCGCGGCTTTAGACAACTTCTCTCGGAGCCTCGTTAGCCTGTGTCAATGATGAGGGTAAAGAAAATGCTCTTTACTACTTAAGCCGTCGTTTGCTTCCGACGGAAGTAAGGTATCCCGCAATTGAAAAGCATTGTTTGGCCCCGATCTTCGCCGCTCAAAAGCTCAGTGCACTACATGCTTTCTCATAAGGTCAACCTAATCTCGAAGTTTAATCCATTGCAATACTTGATGACTCGTCCAACGCTTTCCGGCGGACTTGCCGGATGGTCAATGATATTATTGCAATTCGATATAACTTTCGTGCCTCTTCGTGCCGTAAAGGGTCAAGTCTTAGCAGATTTCCTTGCAAAGACACCCTTTGCCGGCAGAATCTCCTCTCAATGACGATTTGCCAGATGAACAAATAATGAACCTAGAAGACCTTGATGATCGACGTTGGGAATTATATTTCGACGGAGCATCTTCGCCGCACAAAGACGAAGAATCGCAAGTGATAAGTGCTCTGTAAGGCAGGAATCGGGCTAATCTTTATAACACCGGAGCGGGGGATGTTAAGATACTCCTACCACTCGACGTAACCATGTACAAACAACGAAGCGTAATACGAAGCCCTCATAACGGGACCGGAATTAACCATTCAAATGGGGATAACGGACATCAACATCTACGGGGATTCACGCTAATCATTCAACAGATCGCCGGACAAGACAGAATTTTAAAGCCAAGACTCGAGCAATACTTTCAAGTATGCCATACAAATTTGTTGGAACAGATTCCAAATGTGACAATCTACAAAATTCCCGTAAAAGAAAATGCTTTAAGCAGATGCTTTAGCCCGTCTCGCAAAAGAATTTGCCCGTTTGCAAGATGAATCGCAGAGAAGTGTCGCTTCACGGACGTCAAGTCCTATCACAACTCGACATGACACAATACGCAAATCGAAAAAGAAAAAGAATCAATTGCAATGAAGGACGTAAAACACAGAAGATCAGGCGACGACCATCGATGAACTACCCGCAAACAGAAAGCTACTGGACGATAGGTCGCTAGCCCATCGGATCAAGAAAAGAACTCGTCTTACGCATTAATAAACAACACATTAGTACAAAAGGTCTTTCGATCAAATGTGGCTAAGGTGCTTAAGCGGGTCCGAGGCCCGTGAAATTGTTAAGGAGGTGCATTCGGGACTCCGTGGCGCTCACCACCGGGTCCGAAGATGAAAATGAAAATTAAAAGACTAGGGTACTACCGGCCCTCGATGATGACCGACCGCATGAAAATCGCCAAGAGCCGTCACCAGTGCCAAGTGCACGGAGTGGTTCTACACCAACCTCCAAATGTGCTACATCCGACAATTGCGTCGCGGCCATTCGAATGTCGGGGCACGGATATAGTGGGTCCAATAGAACCACCGTCGTCATAAGGACATCGCTTCATTCTTGCGGCTACAGATTACTTTTCCAAGTGGGCAGAAGCAGCTCCACTCAGAGAAGTGAAAGCACATCACGTGCTACAATTTTTCAAGAACCAAGTTGTCTACCGTTTCGGGGTGCCGCGCAGGATCATCTCGGATAATGGGTCGCATTCGAAGCACACAAATCAACAATTTTGTCGTGAGACACGGAATCGACCGGCGATACTCAACAATTTACTACCTAAGAGCAAACGGCCTCGCTGAGGCTTTTAACAAAACTCTCGTTCAAATTTTAAAGAAGACCTTGGACGATAATAAGAGAAATTGGCACGAGAAGTTGTTAGAAGCCTTATGGGCCTACCGGACAACCTTCGTAACTCCTACGCAAGCTACACCTTACGCTCCGGTGTATGGGTCCGAGGCAAGTGCTACCTTTAGAGGTTCGGCCTTCCTTCACTCGTAATTGCAGCTTGCAAACAAAATCACGACGTAAGAGAACGCCAGATTACGACTCGAAGAATTGGAAAGCCCGGAAGGGAAAAGACTTGCAGCGCAACGGAATTTAGAACTATACCAAGCTAAGATGGTTCAAGCCCATGACAAACCGGTCCGCCCAAGAACCTTCAAAATTGGTGACTTAGTTCTCGTTCTCAAGAGACCTATTCTCGCACACCGCAAGATAGGAGGAAAATTCGAACCCACTCGGGAAGGACCGTTTCGTGGTCGAAGCAAGTATACTCGTGAGGTTCCTACCGACCTAGTGAATTGCCGTGGAGAAAGACATATGCTTCCGATCAATGGACGATACTTGAAAAAGTACTACGCTACCCGATGTTTCGAAGGAATGAATTCTTCGACCCTAAGAAACACGGTGAAGTGATTATTTATGATTGGGTCCGAACCCAAAAAATAATAAAATGTGCTAAAATAAATAAAATCCTGATAATAAATTTTTTCCTTGTTTTCTTTTCCAAATCAAAACCTCTTACCTGATCTTATCCCACTTCATTCCTGTTAAGTTTAAAAAAAAAAAAAAAAAATGTCTTTAATAAATATTTTCTTAATGTTCTTGTTCTTAGTACAGCCCCTGATCCTTTTCCTTGTCTTTTCGCAGGGAAATGTCGAGCGGCGGTCTGGTCCCGAACTTTAAGAATGGCGTAAGCCTTGCACTCGATGAAAAGAGGGTGAAAGATGGAGCGATAATCGAGATTGATTCGGATTTCGCACCAGCAGGCCTACAAGTACGAGGAAAGTGACCGGGTCCCGCTGACCGAGAAGAACCGCCCGGACGTGACAGATGATGAAAGTGGGTGGCCCAAGCCACCAATCCAAGCAGCAAGAAAAGAAAGGCGAACATCGAAGAAGATAAGAAAATGAAGTCCGTAGTCGCTACGACAGGCGGCAGCTTGTCGCCGCCGCGCCCACAGAGATTCAAGAAGTTCGAAGAGCTACTCTCACAGCAACGCAACGAAGAAATAAGAATCGCCGTATCCGTAAGATGTTAACAAAACTAGCTGCGGACCAGCGCGACGAGACAGTTGCTAACGTCAGTGCATACACTTCAAGGACACCGGTTCACCAGGAACTCGAAGAAAGGAGGCCACTCCTAGGATAACGAAAGAACCAGGGAGATCTCTAGAAGATCGAAGAAAGAAGGCTACCACGCCACCGGATAGAACCACCGCAATGCATGACCTTATTGCAGAGCAACCCCGGGGATGTCCCGACATGCATCATCCCCGAGGAGCCGAGGTATGCAGGAGAACGCGAAGGGATCGAACCGTATATTCCACAATATGTCACTGTGCCTCGCCATCCGCGATCATTCCGAATACGAGCCGGAGAGAATGCGGAATGTTGAAAAGAAAACCTTCGAATACTTCGAGAGAATCAGAGGCAGAAGAATCAATATACTAGAGGGCCTCGAGCTACATACAGACGTATTCTCAGAATATGAACAAGCAGCAAATCGTGGATTGCATCCGGATTTGAAAAGAATGGGCCGAGCGGGCCGCCTAAGGGAAAACACATACTCGAACCCCGGAGATGGATGCCGTGGAAAGGAAGAATCACAATACAATGTGGATGTCGTTACAACTTCGTGGAGGACAGGAAGGGAAACCCACCGGAATACTCCGTCATGGGCAAGTGGATCCGATGCCATTAGTCATCAAGAGAATGGTAAAGAGATTGATAACATGGAGGGTACCGCCGACAGATTGCATACCCAATAACTGCATTATCAACATCTACAAACAGAGTGACCGCATACCCCCACACATAGATCACCACGACTTTGTCGACCTTTCGCACGAGCCTCTTTCCCCGAACGAGTGTAACATCATGTTCGGATCCGACCTCCGGATAGCAGAGTCCGGGAGAGTTCCGAGGACCAGTGAAGATACCTTTACCGGTAGGTTCCGTCATGATACCGAAGGGCAACGGAGCAGATATCGCTAAGCATTGCATACCAGAGTACCAATGAAGCGGATCTCGGCTACTTTCGAAGGATGGACGACGAGAAGACACCTTACCATTTCCAGCTGCACCCGGAGCTAGAGAGCCTCCGACTTACGAGCCGTGAGTTACATGGAAAATATCACACCTCCAATGTACATCCATACGGCATCCTTGCCAAGGATGGCTTGGAAGGTGATGTTATCGACCATGTACCCCACTATTCGGACATGGATTTTTGACGGATGCTTCTTTGGATGGATCGACAAAGATCATACACGATCCGTTTTGAGTTTACATGGATTGTATGAAATATATTCCGCATCAAGATGTATGATGTATCTTCTACATGATTGGAATGAAAGTGACCATGTCACATTTTTCGGCCTTCACCTCTTTTGTGCAAGTTGATCGGGAAACGCCATTAAAGTTAAATGAACTTCGAACAAAGAACAGAAAAGGAATAAAAAAAAAGAATAAAAAAAAAACTTTCCTTAAAAATCTAAAAAAAAAATGACAAACACCAAATTCACATGAACATTAAATAAACGATAAAATAAAATTTGAATCATTAAAAGATAAACAAAATCAACATGAATGTTAAATCAAATTCTCAATCAAATTTCAAATGTGATCTTCCAAATTTCAAATCAAATCTTAAATCAAATTTCAACCGAGTTCAAACTCATCCTTCCAAATTCAAGTTCAACCTTTCCAGATTCCAAATCTCAATCAAAATTCAAATTCAAACTCTTGGGTCGAGGATTTTACATCCAAGACTGCACTGCTTTAGGATTCTTTCCCTATTGCACTGAAATACATCAAAATTCAAATTCAAACTTTTCGGGTCGAGGATTTTACATCCAAGACCGCACTCGCTTTAGGATTCTTTCCCTATTGCACCGAAATACATCAAATTCAAACTTTTGGGTCGAGGATTTTACATCCAAGATCGCACCGCTTTAGGATTCTTTCCCTATTGCACTCGAAATACATCAAAGTTCAAATTCAAACTCTTGGGTCGAGGATTTTACATCCAAGACTGCACTGCTTTAGGATTCTTTCCCTATTGCACTGAAATACATCAAAATTCAAATTCAACCTTTTGGGTCGAGGATTTTACATCCAAGATCGCATCGCTTTAGGATTCTTTCCCTATCGCACCGAAATACATCAAATTCAAACTTTTGGGTCGAGGATTTTACATCCAAGACCGCACTCGCTTTAGGATTCTTTCCCTATTGCACCGAAATACATCAAAATTCAAATTCAAACTCTTGGGTCGAGGATTTTACATCCAAGACCGCACCGCTTAGGATTCTTTCCTATTGCACCGAAATACATCAAAATTCAAATTCAACCTTTTGGGTCATGGATTTTACATCCAAGACCGCACTCGCTTTAGGATTCTTTCCTATCGCACCGAAATACATCAAATTCAAACTTTTGGGTCGAGGATTTTACATCCAAGACCGTACCGCTTAGGATTCTTTCCCTATTGCACTGAAATACATCAAAATTCAAATTCAACCTTTTGGGTCGAGGATTTTATATCCAAGACTGCACTTCTTTAGGATTCTTTCCCTATTGCACTGAAATACATCAAATTCAAACTTTTGGGTCGAGGATTTTATATCCAAGACTGCACTGCTTTAGGATTCTTTCCCTATTGCACTGAAATACATCAAATTCAAACTTTTGGGTCGAGGATTTTACATCCAAGACTACACTCGCTTTAGGATTCATTTCCTATCGCAATGAAATACATTAAAATCAAACTTTTGGGGTCGAGGATTTTACATCCAATACCGCATTGCTTTAGATTCTCTTCCTATCGCAATGAAATACATCAAAAAATCAAACTTCGAGGTTAAGGATTTTACATCCGATACCGCATTACTTCCGAGATCTTTCCTCATTGTAATGATACAATCCAATCGATTCGATCTTCTTTTGGGGTTGAAGATGTTACATCTAAAACCTCAAAATTCCAATTTTCATTTCAAATCAAATCCCTTCAAATTAATCTCGACAAACTTCAATCTAAATTGAAACTCCAAATTGAAATTTAAACTCACACATCATAACTCGAACATGAAACAAAATAAAATCTAAATCGAAATTCTCCCGCATCATGTGATTTGGGATTCACCTCCTTTTCCTTTCTCCAGCCGAGAGTTCAAAAATCTCCAGCTCCGGAGATATACTCGACACTCCCAGCCAGAAGCTCTTCTACTTCGTCCTAAGTTTATTACTTGGACATCCGTGTTGGTTTTGTTGATCGCTCGGTCAACACCAATACGCGCGGTGCGCTCCGTCACCACCACACCTATCGGGGTCCATTTGTTGACCTCATTTTCGATGAGGTCTTCTCTTCTTCTCTTTAGTACTTCAGATCTAGCCTTAGGCTTTTCCTTCGACTATCTTAGAGGACTAGAATCGGGATCCACCATCTAGAATTTCAAACCACTTCTTAACTCCTCGCAAACTCCACAAACTCGACCGTAGACCCCTAATCACCTAAAGGGTCGAAATCAAGTGTGGAAGTTTAAAGGATGAGTTCCTATGAGACTCCTCGGCCTTAGGATCGCCCCAGCTGGCCTCGGTCCGGTGAAGGGCCGACTTGCACACACACTACACCCGTGCACTACACTTTCACACACCTCTTAAAATCACACCCCTATACCTAACTTGACCTCCCGACTCCTAAAGGTGATTCACATGGATGGTCCTTAACCCCTAAGCCTCGCAAGAGGGTTAGGAACAACATGGTGAGTGCCTCAAATGAGTCCCTTCATGGCTCATATAGGCTTAACATGGCTTCATGGCTCAACCAAAATGATTTCATCCCACTTATATTCACCCAATCTTCAATTTTTCAAATTTTCAATTTTTTGACCCCCGGGACCCTACACCCGCCAACCTACCCAAAACCCTTGAAATTACCCAAATCCTCCAAAATTTCCAAATCACCCAAAATTCCTCAAAACCATTCCTAAACATTTCCACATCACTCAAATTGACCATTCCTAGCAAAAAATACCAAAAATTCCAGAAATACCCCAATACCCTCCAAATAACCTCCAAATACCCAAAATACCCTTTTGACTCAAAAAATCCAAAAATTCAGAAAATTCCCAGAAAATTCCAGAAAATCCCAAATATTCCCAATTTCATTTTGTCCAACTACACCATTGGCCAATTTTGTCAATTTACCCCACTTTTATCAAAACCCCCAATTTGACCCATTTTAACCCAAAGTAAACCCAATGTCAAACCAAACCTACCCAATTGACCCAAATTCTGGTCCAATTCAGTTCTAGACTTCAATTCAACATTCCCAATACCAATCTAGACCAAATCCAAGTTCAATTTGATTGACATTTGGATCCAATTCCATTTTTGGCCTTAAAGCCCAATTTGGACCTATGACCCAAACCTAACCCAAACTCACCCAATTCAACTCCAATTAACCCCAAATCTTTTCTAAACCTTCCTTAACATCCCCATGAACAAAACACTAACATGATTTACCCAAGATTTTGATCCAAACCCCACTCAAATTCAACCCAAAATCAAAAGGCCCATTTTTGGCCTAAACCCAAACCTAACCCAAATGAGCCCAAACCCCAAAATCAAAACCCATCAAAGCTAAAACCTCTTTGAAACACTCCCATAAACATTTCCCAACATTAATTTTACATCACATTCAACTCTAGCCCAACTTTGGCCCATGGTAGCCCATTTTGGCCCACCTTAGCCTCTTTACCAAAAAGGCCCATATCCAACCCAATTCAAACCCAAATCACCTCAAATTTGTTTCAAACACTCATGACACATCCCTAAACCAAACCCAACAATTATTTGGCCCAAGCCTTTACCAAAATTTCATCCCAAGATCCATTTTAAAATTCAAAAGCCCACTTTCCTAAACCATTTAAAAGCCCATCTAAAACCATTTCAATGAGCCCAAAATTGATTCTAAAGCCCATATGACATTTTCATTTGTCATCCATTTGATCAAAATCATTCCCTAAGTTCCAATTCCATCATCAAATAAATCTAAATCAAGCATTATGCCAAATTACCCAAAAATACCAAAATATTCCTAAAATCCATTTTCATGAAATCGACTTGACTTTTCCCAAGCCAAATGGAGCCATGAAGCCATGCACAAGCCATATGCAAGCCATGAGAGCCTCTTTACATGTCACCATGCCATTTTGGGCAAAAGGAGGAGATTCTTTCCTTAATTCCTAAAGGTGATTAACCACTCCCATGATTCCCCTTAACCATGCTTATGCCTAATCGTGCTTGGATGGTGACTTCGACCCTACCGATTATGCCGAGCCAAGTCACTTTTCCCTCACCAAAACCAGGCCTCGGGTGGTGCACCTAGCCCAAATGGGTGGGTTGACCCATTTAGGTCCAAATTTAGCCATGCCCCCATTCCATCTAAATCAAACCCTTTACACATGGCCAATGCTAATTGACCGCACAAGCCTCCAGCCCCGACCCACCCGACCTCGAGGGTGACCCATGCTCGGCCGGCCGGCCACCCGGCCGCCGGAAAACGCCATGCCCGAGACCTCGGGAGTGAGCCAACATTGAAATTCTCCCTCGCCGAGCCGCCCCATGCCTAGTGGTCACCATGGCCGTTCTTCTCCTCACTCGCAGCAAGCTCGATCCCAAGCCCTAACTCCCCGGAGGCCCTCCACCCTCTCCTATTTAAACTCCACCCCTCTCGGCCATGAAGAGGTGCCGAAAAAACCTTAAGGAAACTCGCCAAAATTGTTCCGCATTACTCCCCATACACAGAGCACTTGATCCCCACTGAAATCCCCTGCCATTTCTTCTCTGTGAGCTCAATTTCAGAGTTGAAATCCAAGCCCAAAACCAGGACACTTCTCCACAGTGGACCAATCCTCAAATTGATTGGTCCTACACCTTCACCAGACCAAGGGAAGGTGTCCACCAGTAAAAGCCCCATCTCCAGGCCACCCAGTTGCTCCAGCCTCCAAGCTTTGTGATCGGCTGTGGTCGAAGTCCAACCTAAACAATTCACCAGACCAGGAGACTTCATCTGGAGCTTGCTAGGACCCAATCGAAGGTGCAACAACTCTCAGATCGAAGCCACACCTCTCTGAGCAAAGGTATGAGCTAATTCTTCATCCCGAGCTTCTGGAGATTCTCCATCTCAAATGCTTTAATTTCAATGCATGTTTACCGTATGGATGTGTTCGTCTCTTCAAGACGAATCCATGTAGCATAAGAACACGAAAATCCATCGAGAATCGAGTGAGTTCTTAGTGGTTAGAGTGTGGACGGTCACGGGATCACACCAGTCATGGACGATGAACGGATGCCGTCCATTTAATACACGCGCGTACGGATGGCCAGGATCGCGCCGGATGAGGAGACGGAACGATACAGCGGGCCCCGGGACGGCTGACTCAGATGGCGGCGCCCAATCCCGCCGCGACACGTATCCCTTCGGAGCCGCCGAGGTTCTCGCCGGCGCCGCGTGGATAAGTAGGAAAATAGGCTATTTTTCTATTTATTTAATTGCCAGAACTTTAAAAATCCATATCTTTGTGTAGAAAAATCACAAAAATAAAATAAAAATACCCTCTTGCTCAGTGAACAGAGGAGAATAATGTGGAAAAGAAATTAATTAATTTTGTCTAGTATTTTATTTTTAATTAATTATTTACTCTCTGTATACATTTAATTCTCCATGCATGCATACAATTCACCATGGCATGAGACCATAGGGCTTTTGAAGCCTCTGAACTTGGGGATATTCCCTGAATTTTCCAAGGTCAGAGGCCATCTCTGTAAAAAGTTATTGATTTTTCAAATTCATGTCATTGTTTTGAGTATTTTAATTCCAATAATTAGCATATTGTGAAATAAATTCTAGTAAAATTTGGTGATGTTCCTTATGACCAGAGAACCCTAGGAAAAATAGGTTTTGAGTTAGCTCATTTCAGACAACCCTAATTGGCTTAAACACTCAAAATAGGCCTCTAATTAATTAGAGCTAGCCATACATCAAATTGACTTGAAATCAATTCTCCACTGACCTTTAGGATCAGAGGAACCCACCATAAAAATTCGAGGTCAATTGGACTTGGTTAGCCCTATTAATTGGGTTGATTAAGCCACTTAGTCATTTTAAACTTTAAAAATTCATAACTTTCAAAATATCTTTCAAAAATTCACCAAATTGGTTTTGGAGCCTCTCTGATATTAGGGGAATTTAAGAAAATTAAAATTTCAATTTTCTAAAAAAGTTGATTTTTAACATTATTTTAATATTTTTAATAATTAAAAAATAATAAAAATCACAAAAATAATAAAATTCACCAAAATGTCACATTTTGAGTTTTAATCACTTAGGAACAAACCCCATATTTTTCTTAGGTCTATTTGGTGAGATATTAATTTTTTAAAGCTCTAGGGTAATTTTAAAATTAAAAAAAAATGTATTTTCTAGCATTTTCACTAAAATAATTATAATAAATCAAAGAAAAATCAGAAAATTGTAAAATTTAGTTCTCTGGAATCCTTGATATCAGAGAGAATTTTAAAAATTATAAAATTCATTTTTCAACATATATTCTATTTTTAAATTAATTAACACTCCAAAACTTAAAATAATTCTAATAAATACAATATAATTCAAAAAATCACCAAAATTGGTCCAAGTGGTCCTCTAGTCATTAGGAATGTCCCCTATTTTTCTTAAGGACAGAAACTTTCCCTTGGTCATGTTATTAAATTTTCCTTGGAAATCTTTATTTTCTACCAAAAATAATTATATAAATAAATTAAATACAGAAAAATCACATTTTCTCCTCTCATGCCTTCATTGACATATGAGTGAAGTCACATAAAAATTTCAAGTTCATTTGAGCTCAATTTAGTGAGTTATGAAATTATTAGGCTTGAAGGGCAAAATGGTAATTAAAATCTTAACCCCTTTAATTAAGACTTTAGGCTTAATAAAATTAACAAGTAAAATATTTGATCCTAATCTGATTTGGATGATTGAAATTTAATAATCAAAGGGTAGAAACCCATTAAGCAATTTAAAATAATTGAAATAAACCTTAATTAAATAATCGATTAAATTTGGAAGAATAATGAAATCGGAATTATTAAAATAAGGATATTATTAGGAAGAGATTTATTCTTTAATTAAAAGATCCCTAGATCAATCATTTCATTAATGTTTAATTCTTAATTAAAGTAATAATGCAAATTTAAAACATTAAAAGACTTAATTATTAAACTAAAATTAAATTGTTGAACACTTTTAAAATTTTAATTAAATTAAATAAAATTAAATTAAATTAAAAATTAAATTAAATTAAAAAATTAAATTAAATTAAATTAAATCAAATTAAATTAAATTAAAAAAAAATTAAATTAAATCAAATTAATCTAATGTAACATCAAATCAAACTAAATTGAATTAAATTAAATTAAATTAAATTAAATTAAATTAAATTAAATTAAGTTGAATTAAATAACATCACCTAAGACATAAAGAACTCAAAAATAAATTTAAAATAACTTCGAACACTATTCCAAACTTAAATCATCAATTTGAACTTAAATTTGAATCACAAATCGTTAAATATCATTTTGCCCTCAGGAGCTTTTACTATTATAACTCCTAAATGGAGTATTAAATGAAATGTCATTTCACTCATAAGGATATTCAAATGTCCTAAGTTCACCGAGCAAGTTAACAAAACTTAAAAACCTCTGACGATCGATTCATTTACATAATTAAATTCATTCGGACTTAAAACAATCCTAGAAATATCGAAAAGATGTTTAAGATTCGTCTTAAGCACTTCCTCAATATGATAGGATATTTATAAGAACGATCGAACTTAATTGTTCTTTGATGAAGAAAATCGTCTTCAAACTAAAAACACAAGGAACCTAGACGTCATAGAGAAATGACTAGCTATAGGATTAGGAATTTGGTAGAAAACCATAACCCTTACCTTAGCTTTACCTAGGAACTTCGCTTAAATGTTCTAATCATGTTTTAAGTGCAACTTGAATGACGGGAAGACCCTCCGTGTACGCTTTTATTTTATTGTAATTTACCTTATTGCAATTTATTTAATCGCATCGCACTTACTTTTCTTGCATGATAAACAACAGTTGCATGAAAACCTACACCTTTAGGATAGAAACCAAAACTGAAACCCATAACTAAATTAAAAGACACCACAAGATAAAATTCACCGCCACAACATTCAAAATATAAAACAACTCAAAATTTAATCACAAACAGAACACAAAACTACAACTACAACTAAATTAAAACGTCTTGTTGGATGATCGGGAATACCTCGGATGATGTAACCTACGTGTTGCTAACGGGATTTCCCACGGTCTAAATGAAAGTGTGGAACTCATTCAGTCGAGTTTAGCAAATTCATCCGGACTAAGTGAATCCGATAAAAATAATGATGCCTGAAGGATGGAACCGTGGGATCTTAACCGTGTCGTTATAATCAACTTTAAGATTTGTTTTAAAACACAAAAAACACTTGGAAATTAAAACTTCTCTAAACCAAAACACTTTTCTCATCCCCTGAGTTATGATTTCTAAAACTAAACCTCTGCAACAACAAGGAGCTCGGAGTATGGTGGGCAGCACGGCCATCGTCGTCAGCAAAACTTGAACCTACATCAGCTAAACCATTCTTAGAATTAAATAACAAAGCCATAGGACTTCGAGGTAGTTTGCCTAGTGCGACATAAATCCTCAACTCTTCGTTAGGCATTTGCATTGCAAATTAAGCCCTAACCGGTCTTAGGATTCCGAGGTAGTCGTCCGATACGACATAAACCCTCATATCTTCCAGGCTATTTGTATGATTCTATCATATAAAAATAAGCCCTAATTAATTGAAATTGACAAGATCAAAACATTAAATAAACATTAGGACTTTCCTAAATCCAAGCCAAACAATAGGATAGTCGGGAGATTATCGAAGTTCACTTCGAATCCGTAATTTCTCCTACTTTTCTTCCTTTGAATTCCTAAAATAAAATGTTCCAAACTCGGTCCATTTCCTATTGAGATTCAAAAATTCAATCCTTTGAAAACTTAAACTTTGAAATTCTTGAGAGCAGAATTATTGATTATTATCGAGAGTTTTCTTAGGTGATTCCCGTCACTTAAGATGTAATTAACTATAGGGGCTTGCCCTTATAGGGAATTTTAAAGAACCTGTGTAATATAAACCCCGTTTAATGTTTTCATATTAAGCGAGTGAATTTGTCGGCTTATAAAATTGGTTCGCGGACCAAACGGATGTCACAAATCTTCTAGTTTATTTAACCGAGCCCCACCATCAAGCAGGTGTCTATCCTTAGGGATAGATACACCGTTTGTGGTGCGGTGCTCGTTTATGTAAACTATTCGGGATGTGAGATCGGCTTGATTTCATATCTTAAAATCTTCAAATTTAAAATTATTTTCAAAATCAAATACTACTTTTCAAATTACTTATTTAAATTAAATTTAAAATTCGCCGACAACTTCTGTAGGCGACCCCTTTTCAAAATAAAACACATAACCTAAAAATATGCCGACAAGACCTCCTCAAGCTTCTCCTCAATTTTTTTTCTTTTTCAGGATCTTTTTGATCCATTTTTTTTTTTGTAGTTTTTTTTACATTTGATGATTACTATATCTGGAGAAGTCCTTAAATGATTTTGTATTCCACTATCCTCCTCTAAAGTTAAAACTTATTACTTTCCTTTACTTGAAGAGATATATAATTTTTTTAAATACTTTTCAAAAGAGGCATAAATGTTTGAAAATAAAAATTATAAGAATCCTTAATTTTCCAAATATACATTTCTTCCTACTAAAGATAGTAATTCATTTTCCAATGTTCTCCACTAAATATCCTTAACTCTAGGTTCACCCTTTTCACAAAAAATATCAACTAAGCTTTCCTACTCCATTTCTATACCTAAAATTCTAACATTCTTAAGATGACGCGACATAACAATAATCATTAGAAATAAGATACAAATTTATTTGTAGTATTTTTTAAAACAAGTATGGTTTAAATTTCAAACATTTTTATTTCCCCTCCCCCCAAACTTAAGCTCAAACATGTGCAATAATGAAGTACAAAAATATGCGGCAGCTAGAAATCATATTTACAATTTACTGCACATCCTACAAAAATATCAACAAATAGCAACTTGGTAGAATATTGTAGTAGAAAGTAAATCTAGCCTAAACATGCTTGACATAACACTATAAAGGAATTTTAAATTGTAGAATAGGTACAAACTGAAGATTAAACAGGAGCACATTTTAAACTTTATAATGGAATTGTTGGATGCTAACAAGTTTAAAATATTAAGATAAGTTGTGTTGTCTCCAATGACTCATTCAACTTGACTAAAAAAGATAGACACACAAACTCCAATACATAGACTCACAGATTTCATAAAAAAACAACAACTGAGGTTAATTTGATCTCCCTTCTACTCACATTTCCCCTCCTTACTTTCAATTTCTAACGAAAAAAACTACACTAATAATGTGGGTGTATTATAAAATTTTTTATGTTGTTATCACCCTTGGACTAGCATTCCCCTATTACGAAAACTCATATGTTTCCAATTTCAGGTTTACTCTAAGTCTAAGTTATGCAAAATCTGGTAAATAAAAGCAGTACAGTTCATCCAGATGTTGTTCACTAAGTAAGTTTATGAACTTACTCAATAAAGACAAAGTCAGATAAAGGAAGTAATAAATTTGACATGGAGTGGTCCAAGTCCAAACTCTACATGCTTCAAGGTAATGCTTAACCCTGATTGAGAAATTAGTCGTAACAGACTCGTCAGCCAGCTACTACCAGATGTCATTTACAAATTTAATCAAGACCAAGGCTTATCCTCAAAACATTAACCCAAACAACTCTTACACATCAAACAAGGATTATAGTTCAACATCTCACTATTATCCAATTACACTAAATATATAACAATGATAACCATGGGTTGACTCCCACGAAGCGCTTGGTCTAACATCGATGACCCAATGTATCCAATGTTTACTCTGGTTTCCCCAACATCAGTATCTCATTCATTTTGTCTCTATACCATGGAATATGTCATTCAATGATTTTGAATAACTCTTTCTTAGGAGATCTTTTATTGATTTCATCATTCAATTCAGGTTCTTCTTATGATTGAGTCGAATTTAAAGATATAAAGACTGGTGGTATAGATGAATTCCCAAAATAGGTAGGCTTTAAAATTGTAGTGGGTACATTCATCTTAAGTTCATGAGATTTTTCAACAAATGGAATTAAAAGTTTACTATTTTGGTAACGTCCATCATTTGACACCTCTCCTGAACATACATACAGCTTTTTATAAATAATATTTTCAACTCATCATGAAAGTTCATTTCATTCTCATCAGTTAACCTACTCTCAAAACTTTCTTAGAAATGGTCTTTACTTAGATAGTCAATTTCATCCATACAAAAACAATCATCATTTTTTCTCTCGGTTGGATATTTCATAGTCTTTAATACATCAAAAATTACTTCCTGGTCATTAATATTCATAGTCAACTCTCCTTTTTTCACATCTATCATAACTTGTCCAATAACAAGGAAAGGTCTCCCAAAAATAATTGGATTATCTTTATCATCCTCCATATTTAATACAATAAATTCTAAAGGAAAGATAAATTTATCCACTTTAACAAGCACATCTTCTATATCCCCTTTTGCATAAATGATAGATCCATCAGCTAATTGAAAGGTTACAAGCAGTGGGAGAAATATCAGCTTTACCCAACATTTTAAATATAGATAGAGGCATCACATTAATGCTCACTCTTAAATCAATTAAAGCTTTTCCATATAATTATTTTCCAATTGCACAAGGAATTTTTAAGCTACAAGAATCTTTAAGTTGCTGAGGAAGCTTTTCTGAAGTATAGCGCTGCACTCCTCACTTAGTGCAACTGTCTCGTAAACCCTGAGTTTCTTTTTCTTGTTTAATATCTCCTTCATAATATTTGCATAAATTGGCATCAGTTCCAAAGCTTCTATAAAATGAATATTTATCGTTAACTTCTTAAGTACTTTCAGGAATTTTGAAAATTTTTTATCCAACTCATGCTGTCTAAGCCTTTGAGGACATAGAGGTGGTGATCTTTCTAAATTGATTTTAGTTGGAGGTATTAGTTTTTCCAGATTCTTAGAATTATGTTCTTTAGGTCTTTTAATTTCTTTTGTTTCTCTCACATCTTTTTTCTCTTTTCTGACCACATCCTCTATCTCTCTTCCACTTCTTAATCAATTGATTCAAAGACTTAGACAGGGTTGATTAGTGTTCTCATCAGGGTTGATCTCAGTGTTGCCACGAAGTGTTCCTTGGGGTCTATTGCTAAGTGAATTAGCAATTTGTCTCAATTGATTCTCTATGTTTATAAGCGCAGCATTTAACTTTGCAATTGGTTTCCCATTTGCAATACCACTTCTTCTATAGACATCTTCTTATCCTCATATTGTTGATCATTGTTAGAGTCCAATATATACGAAGGTCTATAGTTTTTGTTCCCCTGATTATTCAAACATCCATTAGGATTTGCATGATTATATTCCCATTGTTGGTTCCAGCCCCAGTAGTATGATTCCAGTTAAAATTAGCATGGTTCTTCCAACCTGGGTTGTAAAAGTTAGAATATGGGTTGTTTAAGATATTTAAAGTGTCATATGATAAATTAGAAATAATCATATTACCTAATGAACTTTCCTCACTTACTGGAGTAAATCAGACTAGTTCATCCCAAATTGGTCCAATTTCTATGATATTGCAACAACCTGAGATGCAAGAATTGAGATCGCATCTATATCATGAATACTGGCTACCTTTCTAGGATAACTCTTGCAGAGGGCCATTGAAATTCATTTGTAGTCATTCTTTCAATTAATGCATACACTTCATCAAATGGTTTTGATATTAATGAACCACCAGCGGCAGCGTCAATTATAGACCTAAGGGATCCTACTAACCCATTGTAAAATGATTTAATGATTAACTAATTTGGCAAAGCATGGTGTGGACACTTTCTTAAGAGTTCCTTAAATCTTTCCCAGGCTTCGTATATTGATTTTCCTTTATACTGATAAAATGAAATAATATCATTTCTAAGTTTAGTAGTTCTTGAAGGTGGAAAATACTTAGCTAGGAATTTTTAAGCTAACTCCTCTCAATTACTAATAGAACCAGATGCTAATGAGTATAACCACATTTTAACCTTATCCCTTTGTGAGAAAGGAAAAAGCCTTAGTCTAACAGTATCATATGACATGTCGTTATAAAGAAATGTAGCACAAAGTTCTAGAAAATATAATAAGTGTAAATAGGGATCCTCTGAAGGAGTTCTCCCAAGCAGGTTGTTCTGCACCAGTTGGATCATCTCTGGATTTAATTCAAACGAGTCAGCTTCTAGGATAAGGTTTTGTATACTTGAGTGAATTTCATCTATCATAAGATTTACATAATTTCTCAATGATTTATGATGATTTTTCAATTTATTATTTTGAATGTTTTCCATTTCTATTTCTAGTTTTTCAAGTCCTTTTTGTTATTTGATTTTATTCTTTTTTCTAACTTAGGATCATAAGGCATAATTCCCACAGATCCTTTAGTTTGCATACATAACACAACATACAATACATTAACAATTAAAAAAAATATTTTCAACACAAGAAAACATTTTCACAAACAACTTATTTTTTACACAAAAAGTTTCTTCACAACACATTTTCATACAAGAATCACTTTTCGTACAAAACAGTTTTTACGAAACTACAATTTTCCAAGTCTAAGACTAAATACTTCAACTAAAATCCTCCTAAAAGTGAAGATCAACCGTTGCGATCCTCGGCAATAGCGCCAAAAAATTGATCCCTGATTACAATATACCTGAGTTTAATCCTTTAATTTTCTTGTTTAATTTTTTTCCTTTATAACAGTGCCAAAAACATGACTCCAAATCAAAGTAAGATTTCAAATATGTTTTTAAATAGTAGGCATTTTATGCAGGTATACCTTTCGTTATCAAGTAATATATAGCTTTCTGATTAATCTCCGAATATCAATCCCACAGAGATCGCGGTAAATCACAGAGGCTTTCAAGAAATGTTCTAGTCTACAATAACACGCCTTAGCTTGGAAGGTCGATAAAGGTTTGGTTTTAATTAAATCCTACAATTATTACTACAATACTACTTCTGAACTAAAATACTTGTTGAAAAATGGAAAGTGAGGTTTATATATATTAAAAGTACTCTTCCTCATGTAATGAAATTAGTGACATGTGTAAAACTAAAACAAGTAGTGAGAGAGATTGTGACAAATAGGAGCAACTATATTTTATACCCTTCCTTGGTTCTATAAAGAACTTAGGATAATATGTGTTGACCTCATTTTTGATGAGGTCTTCTCTTCTTCTCTTTAGTACTTAGGATCTAGCCTTAGGCTTTTCCTTTGACTATCCTAGAGGATTAGAATTGGGACCCACCACTTAGAAATTCAAACCACTTCTTAACTCCCTGCAAACTCCACAAACTTGATTGTAGACCCCTAATCACCTAGAGGGTTGAGATCAAATGTGGAAGTTTAAAAGATGAGTTCCTATAGGACTCTTTGGCCTTAGGACTGCCCTGGGTGGCCTGGTCTGGTGAGGGGGCTGACTTACACACACACACTACACCTATACACTACACTTTCACACACCTCCTAGAAACACACCCATACCCAATTTGACCTCCTGACTCATGCAGGTGGTTCACATGGATGGTCCTTAACCCCTAAGCCCTTGGCTAAGAGGGTTAGGAACAACATAGTGGATGCCTCAAATGAGTCCCTTCATGGATCATGTGGACTTGATATGGCTTCATGGCTCAACAAAAATGATTTCATTCCACTTACATTCACCCGATCTTGATTTTCAAAATTTTCGATTTTTGACCCGGGACCC